>CM076578.1:452369705-452459177 GCA_034641835.2 Pinus albicaulis
TCCCATATACACAATGTTAAGAGAAATCGAAATCCAGAGAGAAATTAGACATACCTTCTACCATACCATTTGTATGCAGTATCCGAAGGCCCTTCTCTCCAATATGTCCAAGCCTTTGATGCCAAAGCATGGTCTTTTCTCCAGAGACCGCTAGGATTTCCGCTCCACTTTCAGGAACCATAGAACTGTTACAACCATCAATAATAGTGCTACCTTTTAGCTTGTGCAAAGTTCCAATCTGAACTCCCCGCATTAATACCAGTTCTCCCCGAACTATATTGCAGGTATCTTTCTCGAACACTTTTTTTACACCTGCATCATCCATATTTCTTACAGAAATCAGATTTCTGGCCAATGCAGGAATATGGAGAACATAAAGAAGTGTTCTAATCCTTCCACCTTGAAGCTTCAGCTTGAATTTTCCACGTTTGATGATTCTAGCCTTCCTATCATCCCCTAGGAAGACATCACCGCCATAATATTTCTCATATTCGCAGAACCACTCCCTATGGGGAGTGAAGTGAAAGGATGCGCCCGAGTCAATCAACCATGACTCATGATCTACATGTGTATTTGAAGAAGAAACCAAATAAACATCCCCACCTTCATCTGAGGTGGTTTTTGCCTCTGTAGAAGGAGCATCATCATATCCCTTTCCTTTCTCAGGAGCTTTAGATCTGCAGTCCTTTTTGTAGTGCCCTTCCTTTCCGTATTTCTAGCACACATTTACAAAATTTCCAGGAGATTTAGATCTCCCTCTAGATTTAGATCTCCCTCTAGATTTAGATCTCCCACTTGAAACCTTATTCTTGTTTCTATTTTGGGACCTTCCTCGTACAGACAAGGCATCTCCAGTTCTGGCCCTCCATATTTCTCCGTCTCATTTCCTCCAACAGCAAGGCTGAGACAATGTCATCAAAATTCAAGGTAGTTGTAATGCTACCTATTACAATAACCAGACTATCCCACGAATCTAGTAGAGAACACAACAAACTGATGCACTTATATTCATCTGAGATCTAATATCAATAGATGACAGCTGGCTTACCATAGTATTGAAGGCGTTTAGATGCTCTGTCACCGAGTCTCCATCCTTCATCCTCAGGTTATACAGCTTTTTCCGTAGGAAAATTTTATTCACTAGAGACTTAGATTGGTACAAATTCCCTAGATTGTCCCACAAGGTGTTTTCCGTAGCTTCCCCAGATACATTAAACAATACTGAATCTGAGACACACAATCGTATTGTGATCTTTACCTTCCGATCCAGCTTCTTCTAGTATTCATCTGACATTGTCGTTGGTTTAGTACCCGGATCTACCGCGATCCACTGATCTTTATCCACCAGCAGATCCTCCATCTTGAGTTTCCACAACTCAAAACTATGACCATTAAATTTCTTAACCTCTATCTCTCCGCCGCTTGCCATCTTCTTTCACCACAAGAATTGATCCCGCAGATCTCCCACTGAACAGAGTCTACCATAGGCTCGAGCAAAAAAAACCCCTCAGCAGCAAAGGCTTCCCCTTGAAGCCGAAAAAGCTATGATACCAGATTTAGGTTTTAACCCTATACAAAAATGATCTACAAACGAATCTTAAAACATAAAATAAACAATAGTGATAGCATAAAACATAAAATAGATAAACACAGAGATTTTCCCCTGGATCCCAAATCGGGACGACCAACTTGATTTTTCATTATATTCCTTTTAGTGTTACAACACATATATATATATATACATGCCGAAGCATACATAAACCCCAATCCATTAACCTTGGATTAGAACATAACCATAGTTCCCTTGACTGGATATACAAAATACCAGGGGCCAAAAACCATCATGCCCCAAAGCCATGTGCAAACTCATGCACAAAACCATGGGCGGGTCCGCCCACCGAAAAATAAGGTCTAATTTTTTTTCCCCGAGGTGCTTCCCTGGACCTCGAACAGGGGGGGCTACTACGCCCCCTATGACCCCCCTGCAGAACCCAACGCAACGTATAGGCTAGTCTGTAGCCCCCCTTGTGATCCCCCTACGCGTGGCTAGTCGTGGAAAGAATATAACACATACCCAACAGTCCCTATGTTCAACAATACCTGCAGCAAGGGCCTTACCAACAATAGGGGAAGTATGCATATCTGGGACAGAATCCGCCCTATTGGGGGCATAATTCATATCAACCAAGTTGGAACCTCCCACCTTTTTCTCCTCATCATCCACCCTTACCATTCCTGGCTACGTTGGAATTGTCGGATGTGTCAAAGCTTACAAATGACCCCATCCAGCATCGATTTCATTGGCTTCCAATTCCAACTAAAATCCCAGGTGATTGTCCCAAATTCAAAGGAAAATTTGGGGAAGACCCCCAAACCCATGTTATGACACATCACTTGTGGTGCTCTTCTAATTATTGGGTCGACGATTCTATTCGTCTTTGTCTTTTCTAGTGTACTTTGATCTGTACCATGGCCAAGTGGTATATTGAGCTCCCTTAAGGAATTTTCTTCGAATTTAATTCCTTAGCTATGGATTTCCTTACTCACTTCGAGCTACCTGTCTGGTATGAAACCAACACCCACCTTCTCACTTCATTGAAGCATTCAACTTCTACTCACATTTTGGATCACATTCACGATGGCGATGTCATCGTCACCTCATAAAATTCGAGATCCTTGATCAGCTATTGACTGAATGGTTTAAAAAATCATTTGTCCCCATGATTGCTAAAGATATTTCCATGGGTGGGTGTGTCATGGAAGAGGAGTTCATAGCCTGAGCTTAATACCTTGATTTTTTTTATTCCCAATTTGGGAGTCTATATGAGTTATTTCCTGACACGCCGCGACCTTCAACTGTTCCCACATCATCTTAGTCGCTTGCTATGCCTCCAGTGGATGGTGTTATCAGGATAGTGGCTCATATTGATAATAGTGTGCCTAAAACTTATTCGAAGTCTAAATCCACTATTGTCACTATGCCCTCCACGCCTTCCAGTAACCAGAATAATCCTGGTAAAACCTCCGAGGTAAATGTTGTTCAATCTACAACAATAGATAAATCCTCCAAAGGAAAGAAAAAGGGTAAAGGAAAGTTCAAATCCAAAAACCCTAAACATGATTCAAATAAGTCATCTAATTTCGATTCTTCAATGCGTAAGCATAAATATCCTTGTTTGATATGTGATGATGATCATTACAGCAAGGATTTTCCTCAGCATGTCGAAGTTTCCTGTCTTCTGAAGGGTGCACCTGGGACTTCGATTGTTTTAAAAGAACCATTCCCTTTTCAGAAAACGCAAATGGTAGATCAAGCTCAATTGTCTGGAAACTCCCAGGTTTTCATGGCTAGAATGGAACCTATCGCCATTAATACGAGATTGAAAGACTACCCAAATCCATCCAAGGCTCCTGTGGAATCCAAAGTTACATATTACCCTTCCTCTTCCACACCCCCTACGTCTGGTCATCTTCAGATTGAGAGAATCAATAGTGACTCCATCATTCGACCATCCCAAAAAGGAGTTCTTCGGAAATCATTCTATAATCTGAATGTGAGAGCTACACAACACTACAATATTGTAGAGGATCTAGCTCAAGCGCCTTCGACGATGTCAGCTTTGGAGGTCCTTCAGTTGTTTCCATCACAATGGAAGGCACTACTCTCTGCTATTAGAAGGATCGATCCCGTATATTCTAATCTTATTACTTTCTATCTCGAGAATTTCGTTCATCGCCTCCCACCTCAGGTAGATTTTCTGATTCAAGTTACTATCATGGGAAATAATATTCATCAGACTATCATTCATGAAGGCGATTCGAACTGCATCATGTCTGTCGCATGATGGAAAGCCATCGGCTCTCCCTCGTTGAGTCAGTCCCCGAATATCTTGGAAGCTTTCGACTGTAGAGGTTCTCGATCGTATGGTATTCTCAAAGTGTTGCCCATCCAATTGGAGGGAAAAATCATAACCATGGAAGTTTAAGTGGTAGAAACCAACATGAACTATAATCTCCTTCTTGGACGTAGTTGGACGAACGATATGGTTTACATGGTCTCCACCCTTTTTCTTGTCCTCCATTTTCCTCATTAAGGAAAGATCATGACTTTCGATCAGTTGTATTTCTTTTCCTATGATTCTTCAATAGGAAACATTCTGTATGTTGGAAAGACCGCTACCCCCTATGAGTACATCAGGTCGATTCTATTCAAAGACTCGTCTCTTATGGGAATTTTTCGACTCCCACCTATGAATGTCGCCTCTGTCAATATGATTTTGTCTAGTCACGATCCATGAATTGTTCCCAATCCTGACCAACTCGAGAGTTTTGGTGATGTCATGCCTCTAAGCCCAGTAGAGAAAATGTATCAAAGTATTCTCACGGCTTCTGAGGCTGCATCTGGAACCAACGATCGTTTGGTGTCCTCTCTGGACACTTATGCACAATATCCCTGGTTTGGTTCTTGGGAATTTGATGATCCCTTGAATGAGACTTTCCCCACCGACGAAAGTATCGTGGAGGTGATGTATCTCAAATAAATTCCGTGGGATGATGTACATCATCGTTCTTTATTTCTGCTAATCCCAGGTGACATCTCCGCCTATCTGGAATCCCATGATTCGTTTGTACCAACTGATCCATTTTAGAATCCGACCTTGATTCATGAAGTGTTGTCCAAAGGGAACATGGGAAATATTACTCCAACCATTCTTATCGACATCTATGTCAAACCATGGATTGTCAAGAATGTTCATATCGGTGCATCTTGTTCTCGAGATGAGATCAAGATCTGTACTGATTTTTTTCAGGAATTCGTTGATGTCTTCGCGTGGTCATACGAAGAGATTCCTGGCATTGATCCGAGTATCGGTGTGCACGAAATTCCCACCTATCTGGATTCGAAGCCTGTTTTTCAACGGCTTTGTCCTGTGCACCTGAAAAAGGTTGCTGCCATAAAGGGTGAAGTTGAAAAACTTCTCATAGCCAGTTTTATTTATCCTATACCATTGAGATATTGGGTCTCGAATATTGTTCCCATTAATAAGAAACAAGGGACCATTCGGGTTTGCGTTGATTACCGTGATATCAATCGAGCATGTCCTAAGGAAAATTACCCCACTCCTTTTATCAACCAGATCTTTGATGAATGTTTTGGGAGTGATATTTTTTCTTTTATGGATGGTTTTTTTGGCTACAACCAGATTAAAATTTCTCCAGCTGATAAAAAAAAAACCATGTTTATCTGTCCATAAGGGAAATTTTCCTATAAAAAGCTCCCTTTTGGCTTGAAGAATGTTGGGGCCACCTTCCAGTGAGCTATGCCATATGATTTTCATGACATCAAACATATAGTTCAGCTATATCTCGACGACCTTCCTCATCATTCTGCGAAATGTTAAGATCACTCGGAACACCTCAAAGATATCTTCCTTCACTGTCAACGTTATAATATCAGGTTGAATCCTCATAAGTGTGTCTTCTGCTTCGAATCCGGTTGGCTCCTAGTTTTCGTGGTGTCCAATGAAGACATCCACATCGATCCTCTTAAACTCGAGAAATCATCAATTTCCCTCCTCCCTCTTCTTTTCATCAACTGCAAAGTTTGCAAGGGAAAGCCAATTTCCTCCCCCGCTTCGTACTGAATTATGTTGAGCTTGCCAAAGGCTTTACTCGCTTATTGAAAAAGGCAATCCCGTTCTTGTGGGACGAAATTTCTCAAAGATATTTCGATGCATTGAAACGAGCCCTCATCAGTGCTCTGCTATTGCATCCTCCAAATTATCACCGCGATTACTGTTTGTATTTTGCCGCCGCCGACAACACTATTAGTAAGGTGCTGGTTCAGGATGATGATGATGGTCAAGAGCATGTAGTGTACTACTTGAGCCACAATATCTTTGATACTAAGACCCGTTACGCTTATGTAGAGAAACTATCACCGGTTTCTGTTCATGTCTTTCAACATTTACATCACTACATTATCCTGCGCACAAATTTAGTGATTTATGATTGCAACCCCACGAATTACATTCTCACACTTCAGTTTCTCAGGGGAAAGTACTTGAAATGGATTTTCATCCTTCAAGAGTTCGACTAAGAATTTGTTGCTGCTAAGTCTAAGAAATCCCTGGTCTTTGCTGAGTTGATTTGTGATCTTCCCACTACGGATGATCCCATTCATCTTGATGAGTCATTTCCTGATGAGACTCTCTTTCTCATTGGTACTCTTGACCCATGGTATGGAGACATCATTGTCTATCTCCAGACCCAAACTTTTCAGCTAGATCTATCGCACTCTGAGCGACGATAGATTCGCTACCAGTACCAACCTTATTGGATCGTTTGAGACACTCTCTATCACATTGGTATTGAATCCATCCTTCATCGATGTTTGACTCTCGAGGAAGCTGAAAAATCTCTCAATGAGTGCCACTCCGGGGCTTGTGGTGGTCACATGTACGGTTAAGCTACCACCCAAAAGATCGTTTACGCAGGGTATTTTTGGCCATATATTTTTAAAGAATACATTGTTTCAGTATGAAAATGCCATGACTACCAAATCTACTCTCGGAAAGTGTATGCCCCACCCTCACCCTTGCACCCAGTTATGACCGTAAGAAATTTTACGAAATGGGGCTTATGTTTCATGACCTGTAACCCTCACTCGACTGGGGGGCATGATTATATCATCGTTTTCGTCGATTATTTCAGTAAATGGGCCGAAGCGATGCCTACATACGATAATGAAGGTCTAACTGTGGCGCAATTCCTATTAAATCATGTCATAACTCATTTTGGCATCCCGAAAGTAATTGTCACTAATCATGGCTCTCATTTTTCACGATAATATGATGATAGATCTCACTACTCATTTGGGGTTATGTTATTATAGCTCCACCCCCTATTATCCACAAGCCAATGGCTAGGTTGGGGCTGTCAACAAAGTCTTGGTGACTATGATTAAACACACCATTGGGAAGCACAAATGAGATTTGAATCTCATGCTATTCTCAGTTCTGTGGGAATACCGAACCTCTGCTAAGACTGCCACTAGATTCACACCATTCCAATTAGTGTATGGTATAGAGGCCACACTCCCAATCAAGTGTGAGATTCCTCCTTTGAAGTTAGTTGTTGAGCTACTTCATGCTACTTTGCCAGAAGAGGAACATGTGTTGTACCTCGAGTGTGTTGATGAGACACGTAGACTTGCTACTTTAGTTATTGAAGCACATAAAAGACGAGTTAAAGTTTAATATGACAAATATGTCAATCCTCGTGTTTTCTCCAAAGTTGACTTGGTCCTTCTTTATGACCAAGCCCATGATAAATTGGGAGTAGGGAAACTCAAGCCAATGTGGTATGGGCCTTATATCATTCAATGAGTATTGGAAGGAGGAGCCTATAAGCTAGCAAATTACGAAGGCAATCCATTGGCTGAGCCCCGAATTGGGCTCTATCTGAAAAATAATTCCGCTTAATCATAAGTGTGATAATTTGTACATTAGTGTTTTATTCATTAGTGTCCTTTGATTGGATTTTTGGTTTGATTGTTTGCTTTGCAGATATGTTTTATATGCTCACCTTGTGTCCCACTTGGTTTGCAGATGTCTTCGAATCATTACGTCAGTTTTTCTAATGGCGCTTTCCATAGCACACAGGGCCTGTCTTCTGCTACATGGGCACTCTTTGACCCATGATGGTGAGTTGATTAATTTACAAGGTATTTGTTTAGGTCGAACAACTAACAATATTGTTGAATGTAGTGCGGTAATCGAGCTATTATCGGATGCCATTGATATCGGGATTAGATATTTGGTTGTTAAGTTAGACTCACAACTCGTTGTGTTACAATTAAATGGCCATTATTTTGTGTGAAATCCTCAAATTTTGCGTATGTATTTGCGTGTCCGATTATTGGAAAGGAATTTTGATTTTATCACATATCAACATATTCCAAGACGTTTAAAAAAATTAATAGATACACTAGAAAATCATGTATTAGATAGAAATTTGTGGAATATGTAAAAAACCAAGACATCATCATGATACACAAGTAGCCGTAGAAACATGCATATGTGTGTGTATATATATATATATATATATATATATATATATATATATATATATCGAGTCTATCAAGTGTGTTGCATCCAAAATCTCAAAAAAATATGTGTTCTGTTACAAAAATGGCTCTTCAAGCATACATCAGTACAAAAAATGTAAAAATAAGGCTGCTATCCGCCCACATGGTGCTCATGATAGCAGGTGACTGCTTGAATCACTCTCCAGAGTAATCGACGTAGTCTACATGGAGCCCCGACCATATGCCTCTGGAGGCGTAGAGGAATCTCATCAAAGGTAGCATACTCTGGGATGCCTCTCATAAGGCTAACTAGGTTCTGCTCTAACTCGACTAGTGTATCTGCTCCATCCTCATAAGGAGAATCCTCTATCGGGCAGGCTACCCTCTGTGCAATCGATGACATACCGAGCGGTCTCTAAGGACCCATATCTGTAAAAACATCACAAGTTTACGTTTCAGAATACATAACAAAAACATTCAAAAAGTAAAAAATGTTAAAAAATAAATTTTTACCTGCATCAGTCCACTGTGTGCCTGGTGCAATAGGAAGAGCTGGATCTCCTCTAAAGTCGATGTCAGCATATGCGAAGTCCTCAACTACGATAAGTTGACGACTCAACGATCTGAAAAAGGCTATCAGGAAATGCATCTGTTGGCCCCCACCCTGTCAGGGCATGATATTGCACCACCTCATTAGCCTCGAGTCTCTCAGGGTTGGATCATGGATCTCCAGCCGCTAGTACTGAGACAATGGTAATCTCTCTAAGAAGAAGGTCACCAGGATGGACCTGTACCCAAATTGTTTCAGCCGCCCTATCTTCCACTTGGTCAACTGGCTCTTCATATTGGCCAGTAACCCCTCGCACCAGTTAAACATTGTTGGGGTGAGACAGTCCAACGTGTACTATAACTGATATTTATTTGCCTCATGCAACGCCTGGGCCCCTACCACTCTAGTTATGTAGGGAAGAATTGTGCGCAAGGGAAACATTACGATAGAATAAATATCTATATTATCACTCTCAGTTTTTCGAGCCCCTGGACAGTGTCTTTGGATGAACATGCTAGTACTCTCATCCCATGTGCGAGCTTTGGAGAGTTGGATTCTCTCCCCTCTCCTTGAAAAACCAGTAATGAAATAGATTTCCATCACATCTAATTCCAATTCTTGGTCCCCAATGACAAATATTTGTCGGCCCACATCCCATAAACCAATCAAATATTGGAGCAGCTCCAGCTGAGCTCTTGACCCTTATATTTGGAAAAATTTCAACAAACCACAATCGCACAATGCATTTATGCAATTTTAGTCTTGCATTGCTTAGTGGTATTCAACCTCGTGGCCTCGTTCTTTACATTCAATTGGCATATTTGAGGAAAACACCTACAAAACATGTTTAAAAGACATTTTAGGAGCTTTCATTGGAGTAATTTTGGAAATTGTCCATAGAGATGGGTCAATTTATTGTTTCAAAATCCTCCCTGCGGCCAGTGCGACTGTCCGAATTAATTCAGCATAGGTGGAGCACTGACCTAACGGCCTAAACGTGATTAGCGCGGCCCCAATAGCTCAAAACTGCACTGGTCATGAGTGATTTTGAGGTTTGAAATACTCCCTCCAATCTCCCTATTTCTAAAAATAAATGATAAATGAATGGAATTAAAATGAAGAGGAGGCTTAGAGATCTTACCTGACGCTGACAGATCGTTGAATGGTGTCCTAGATCAGCTGCACCACTGATTTGGAGTTCAGAGGGAAAATGGGTAAAATGCTCTTCTCAAAATAGAAAGGTGAAAATGAATTTAATTTTTGGTCTATTTATAGTTTTTTGAAAATTTTTTGCCATTATTTTATTATTTTTCCTCGATATTAGTGATGTCTTCTATTTTTGTGCAATAACATGACTTTTACACTGTTGGTCATTATTTATGATGTCAACGAGTTGTATTTTATCTCTTTTTCAGGCTCGGTAAACATTTACGAAAAAGGAACCCCCTTGGAGTCAACTTTAAGCTCTTTTCCGACTCTCGAAAAATGAAAATATTGTCGAGTACTTGTCATTTCGAACTCGTTAAAGTGAATGAATTAACGTGATCTCAGTATACGTTCACCCCTTTTTCAGGTTGAGATTTACTATCTACGAAAAAGGAATACATTGATCAAACATGGTCAAGAGGTTCTCTTGAATATTGTTTTCTACCTTTTCGGATTCGAGAGACGGTTCACGAAAAGGGACATGATGGATTTTCCTTTTTGTTTCTTTTCAAACTCATTAAACATGAAAATTTATCGAGTTATCCTTTCGTTGGACTCGTTAAAGATTAAATGATGAAAGAGTTGTCACCATGATGAGACCGAGTTCCTCATTCCTAAGGCTCATTAAAATTACTAGGATGGATTCATTCAAATAATGAGCTTACACACTCGGCATATGATATCCTCTTCAAGTTGGTTATAAAAAATAAAGAGGTAGTCGTTACCAATACTGGGGGAAAATTGAAAGTAAACATCCTATGTGTATTTTGGGCAGCTTGTTGCTCTTGAACATGACACTCATATGTAGTTCGTGTTGGGTTGGGTACATCCTACATTCATCACTTTGCCTCTATGGGTTTGGGAAATCCGTTTGCCTCTCATTTGATTACCAAATTTTATCAACATGTCCTTTAATCCTATTTGATTCAAATGTTGCCACACTCCGGAGTCGTGTCGCCAATATGTTCAAGAGAAGTCCTTTTTGTCAAACCTTCTTTGCTTATCTAACCTCCTTTGTTACAATCCCGAATCACTCCTATCATCTTAAGATATGTCTTGTTTCATGTCAATGACGTGGGAATCATCATGACCCTCCTTCGACAAATCACTTCCTTTCGACTTCAGCTCATTATCTAGGAAGGTGATTTAGAAACTTATTTTGAGTACCTTGGAGCTTACATGCCTCAATGGCAAGTTTTTCGTATTCGACGATAGGTTCACATAATTGGCCTTTGATCGAATGATTCTTCAAGTGTTCGACCTTAACACGTTTATTCACACTTGTACATTGTGGGTTTGTACATTGAGGTCCATCTTCATTATTGGTGGTCTCTCTCATGCCTGTTAACAATTTTCATCATTGATCGGTAATCAGGTGGTTTCTACCATGTTCGACACCAACACATTTATTTGCATGGCTAGATTCATACATTGGGTTCATTGAGATCACGGTGAAGACCCTAGGTCACATTTTATTTTATTTCCAAGTTGCGTGGAGTTATTGAGTATTCATGATTTTGTACATGATCCCATATATACAGATGGTTGCGTCCATACTGCAGATCCATTTCTATGATCTCTTTAGACAAATGGATGTGACCATGCCATGGGTTCATGTGTTATTTGATGCCTAGTGCAAAGTTATGTGGTTAGGCATATTCATATCAGAGATTTTATATATTGTAATATGTTTGATTTGGTAGTTTTTCTGGAGGTGGTATGTGTTCTTTGCCTTGGTTCATACATCATTTCATCCATCACTCCTGATTTTGCCTTCATGCTTTAGGGGGCATATGTTACACAATAATTTTTCACCGTGCTCATTTTCCCGTCCCTGATCCTGAAATGCCCCATGACATATCCTGTGCAATGTTTCCATCATGAAGAAATATGTTAAGACATCCCCTGAAGATTCAAAGAAAACTACCTTGGAATATTACTAAAGAAACTTGGGAAAATTCCTAGTTTCTTAGGTCAACGCATTTCCTGGTGTCATGCTCGCACTGATGTCATATTCACAGTTCTGGCTTAGCACTGCCAGTGCCCTTATTTCTTGGAAAACCAAGCTGGTCCCTTTCTGGTAGTGTTTCCTCAAATGGAGGAGAAGCTTCGACCTCTAGAAGTTCCAGGGAAGTGAGTTGGTTGTTAAATAGTGGCAATAGAGTTGAGCTCTATGATTTTATAGCTTTGATCTCATCCATGGGGGTTTATCCCTTAGAAAGTGGGCCTTCCTCCTCCTTTCATGGGCTCCCAACCTCTTCTCCCTTCCTATAAATTCACATCCCTCATTCCAATAATGTTATCTTGGTTGGTCATTGTCGGGATAGTCTGAACTCTTGTTCCCTTTACATCCTCACATTATGATAGCTCCTAAGTGTTCGTGAGAAACAAATATTTAGAGCTTCGGTGATGGACTCAAATTCTCACCAAAGGAGGCCTCCAACATCAAGGCTTTGGTTGTAAGCTCTTCCTTTTATATTTATCAATAAAACATCTAATGTTTGCTTTCTATATTTGTCTAATTGTTTATGCAAATATTACAGTACTCCTTGATCTGCTATATAGATAATGTTTACGATTATTATGTATTGGATTACGTTTGTTGTTGCCTCTTGATTATCCACAGGTATTCGTATGCCATCAGTAGCAGGGAGTGAGCCTAAAAGGATCGTGGATCAAGGTCGCCATCAACGGATTCAAATGTAGCATTGGGAAAAAGGTACTTCTGTCTCTTTTCTTGTCGCATTGTGAATGTTAGTTAAGAGATATTTGCATTAGATAGTATCTCGTGTTCCTAGACCCACTCTAGGGCTAGATAGATCACCTCTATTCACAGAGGGGATTTATCTTGACAACACCTGAGAGGTTTCAGTAAGTTTCCAGTTATTAGATCCCACTTCCATAACTAGAACTTGGATGTTGGGTCATGTCATAGTAAATCTGAACTCATGTTTACCTGAAGAGCTTGTAAAATTGGGTAAATATGGTATGGGGTGGATACAAGGTGGTATTAGAGCAAGGTTGCAACATTGGACCTCAAGGTAAATGCAGATTTCCATGCATGCATGTCAATTGTCTATATGTTATTATGCATTCATGCTAGCTAATTGTTTTCATGGTTATGATATACATGTATGAGTTGGTATGCTTGTCATGTTGTATCATGCTAATTTGGATTGGCCTGTGCAAATGAAATAGCCTCCCCTGAGATATCTTGAGGTATGATTTTGACTATGTTTCTACATAGCTAACAATGCCATATTATAGGACATAGAAGGCCAAGAGATGAAGAGCATAATAGTTGAGTACAATTCATATGAATCTTCGTACAGGTGGGAAGACACATTGGTAGGATGGGAGAGATCAATTGAGCAGAAGGGAGAGGGACATTCTCCTGGTATGGAAAACACATTGAGAAGTTTAAAGCCATAAATTGTGAGTTTGAGGGCAAACAATGAGCGGTTGATTGAGGCAAACTAAATGATTTCCAGAGCTCATGAAAGGCAAGTCGAGGTTAATTCAATGATTATTTAGAGCCTTACAGATTTAAAGAAGCAGGGAAAGTTGGGGATTAGTCATGGAAAGGAGGAAAAGACAAATGGTGCAGATGGAAGTAGGTCTCAAAAAGTGTATAACATGGACAAGGATGATATAGTTAGAGGTGGTAGATCCTTGGATACACCTAACATGAGTGCTAGCGCTCATGGATTTTATTCTAGCTCCAGTTATGAGAAACACCATTTTCATCATCGCCAACATCCTTATAGGAGGAGTGAGAGGGGGTACTTTCCAGAAGAGTTCAAGAAAGCCAAGCATCCTAATTTTGATGGAGGAAAGAAGAAATTAGAAGATGTAAAGGCATGGTTTCTTGGGATGAAAAATTTCTTCATATTTCATGATTATTAAGAGAATATGAAGGCCACAATAGTTACATTTAGTCTCAAGATAAAGGAAGACATATGTTGGGAGGATGTTAATCATGTCAGAGGCATTAGGGAAGAGTTGATTCAGAATGAGTTTGAAATAATATTCAAGAAGAAGTACCTGTATGAGAGGTATTATGATGGAAAGGCTAGGGAATTATATGAGATCAAGATGGGTTCCATGACAGATGAAGAGTACAAGCCCATATTTCTAGAGTTGTTGAGGTGTGTTCCCTACCTCAAAGATGAGAAAACAAAGGTAAAAAGATTCATCAATGGATTTCCATTAGCATTCAAGGATCAGATTAATTATGATGATCCTCGCTCATTAGAGGATGTCATTGGCAAATTGAAGCATTTTTAACAGTAGTCAAAGTGAAATCTTGAGCTCAAGTATGTCTGAATAGGTAATGAGAAGACTAAAGGAAAATGGAGTAAGAAGCGATGAAGATCTCATGATGTAGGTGACAAGTAGAATGTGGGACCTCATAAGAAGTTTAATTCAGCTAAGAGAGGACATGTGTCTCAGTTTGAGGAGAAGAAAAATAAAAGCGATGGAAAAAAACCTTTGAGGTGTTGGACTTGTGGTGGAGAGAATCGCAAGAGGGATTTTCCATCATGTCAGGGTGGCAGGCCTCAGATTTACAGTGCTCAGGAGGCAAAAAGAGTTGGGGATGTAGTCTAGAGCATTCCCTGGATCTATGTAGCAGTGGATAGTAGGAAATTAGATCATCAAACATCTATTATCTATATGGAAGGTAAGTTTTGTGATCAAGTTGTTTCTATTTTGATTGATCCTCAATTTAATTATAGCGATATTAGTACTAACCTAGTGGACCAGTGTTATTTGAATAGCGAAGTGCATGAAAAATATTGGTTGGTGCAGTTGGCTATAAGGACCAAGAGAAGAGTTCATGATTGGGTGAGATCTTATGCATTTGAGCTTAATGGAATTCCTACATCAACACATCTAAATGTGCTTCCTTTGGTATCATATAATATTCTTTTGGGCATGGATTGTTTATTCATTCACAAGGCCGAGGATGATTTCTATGACAAGGTCATTGAGTGTCTAGATGATGATGGAGAAAAGAGAATTTTGTAGGGAAAGAGGAATCCTACTGTTGTAGCTCCTAGAGAGAGCCTTGAGTTGCAAAAGACTAGTGCCTAGTACATCTTAAAATCAGAGGTTAAATGTAGACAACTATAAGGATGCCTCTGACAGAATATGGAATAAGAGAATAATGGTTTTGGTGGTTAAGGAATGTAGAAGACCTTGGAGTATGATTCATGTGAATTACCCTATATTGCGAGAGGGCTCAGGAATTTGTATGGCTGGATGGCTTTCAAGTGGGCCAAGTATCAAACAATGAGTAGAGGCTTTCAAAATATGCAGAGTATTGAGAAGGAACAGAGGAAGAGGAAGTTGCGAGAGACAGGCTTAAAAGTCTTAAGAATATGTCTCCCATGAACTCAAAAGAAGCGGATGTAAGTGGAATATGACCAACAACAGA
Source organism: Pinus albicaulis (assembly GCA_034641835.2). NCBI lineage: Eukaryota > Viridiplantae > Streptophyta > Pinopsida > Pinales > Pinaceae > Pinus > Pinus albicaulis. The sequence goes on from CM076578.1 coordinate 452,384,988, forward strand.
TATTCGTGGAGCGCTAATTAAGGGATCACATAAAATTTAACATATGAGCGTTATTCATACACGAATTCATGAATAAAAATGAATACCATTGGCAACTACATTACATGAATCATCAAAGCAGCAGAGCATGGAAAGATGATTATTCATAAACATGAGATTACTAATAAACAAAGAGAATACAAATACATACTACTCATTTCCCCATCTGGAATGCAAATAAACAACGTTTTATGTCATATTAAGTTCAAAAAAACTCTCCCAAATATGTATCTTAGAGCTCGAGGAGCACAGTCATACAGAACTATAACAAAATTCTCCAAAATTCCAGAACCTTTCTTTCATATCTGAACCTCCTACATATAGAGTTCCTATTGAGGGTTCATGATCGAATAATCATTCATATTCAACCCACACATGTGAAAACCAAAATATCCTAACAAACTAGCAGAGCGTGCATCAAGCAGTCACTCCTGCAAATAGAAAATAAAAAAAGAACCAGGTGAAATCAAGATTCCACCAATAAAACATCATAATCAAATAGTAAAAGGGAAAACATAGCTGGCCACGGAGGCCAAATCCTGGAATCTTCAAAATAGGGCGACGAGGAGTGGCTATGAATAGGTGGGCAGTTTGGCTTCCATCACCTGATTCCATCTGTTGTGAAAAGCCTCCACTCCTTCGTTCTCATGATTCACATTAACCGTAATGAAATGGCCAGTCATGTTTCATGTGCCAAGCTCTTTAGCGGGGAGTTCTTGGATAAATTGAAGACGTCATAATTGTGTTTTCCCTGCCAAAACCCATGATGTGTTTGAATTCCAAAACTGGAGACCAGATTTCGGAGGGGGGTCTATCCGGTTTGTGGTATTGAATGGGGGGGTGCGAAATCACTGCAGGATGACACGTAGCACTAGAGGTGGTTTCCAAAACCAACCATTTCAGACCCCCCCGGCCTTAACCTTCAGAAGGTGGAGAGGGTGTGAAATAGATCATGAGCCGTCAGATGTGTGATAGGGAGCGGAGATGAGGGAATAATGGCAAAGGTTTAGCGGTGAGTGGGGCTCGCTCGCAGATTGAAATCAAAATGGGTTTGATATGAGTAGAAAAAGGTAAGAGTTATACCTTGCGGGGAGTGATGTGTCATGTGCAGGAGATGACATGGCATGGCGGAAGTGGGGCCCGCCCACGAATCGCAATCGGAATGGGTTTGATATGATCATCGGAAGGTAGGAGTTATACCTCGTGGGGAGCGATGTGCAGGAGATAACGTGGCATGGCGGAAGTGAGGCCCACCCACGAATCTCTATCGAAATGGGTTTGATATCAGCAATGGAAGGTATGAGTTACACCTCGTGGGGAGCGATGTGCGATGTGCAGGAGATGACGTGGCATGGCAAAAGTGTGGCTCGCTGGTGAATCACAATTGGAATGGGTTTGATATGAGCAGCGGAAGGTAGGAGTTATACCTCACGGGGAGCGATGTGCCGTGAGCAAGGAATGGAGGATGACGTGGGATGATGGAGGGGGGTCCTATTTACATCGTAATCGGAGAAATGGTGTAGGAGAGTTACCAAAAGTGTAAGTGTAAATCATTTGTCGATGCGAAAAGGTGAGTGGGTGAAAATAAAGGTTTTAGAGCAGAGAGGAAAAATTATCGCATCGGGGGTTTTGCGAAGGATTGCAATGGTAACAAAAACTCTTTCCTCTTATGACTGCGAGGTGTCCGCTCGTTCTGCGCTTGGAATTATTGGCCATCCATTTAGTCGTTCCTGCTCTTCCTTCACTTGAATCCCCATGCTGCCCTATTCAATCATACAAAACACAAGGCAACATTGGCTCCATTGGGGACGACGCATTCGCTCGAGTGTGTCGAGAACTCACAAACCACTTGCTTGTGTTCTTCTTAATGTGCTTGGGATCATCGTTAGAAAAATTTTCAAGTAGCTTTAACCAAAAACAAAACATGAATTTATGCGGAAATAACAAACGAAGTATATACAATTTGAGGATATGTACAATGGGCTGTCGTAGCCCACTATTAGTGCTAGAAGTAAGGCTTGAGAAACTGCCCATTGATATACATCTCGAGTATGTCTCCTTACAAATTATCCAGTGCAAAAGTATTGTTGCATTTGACCTATACCACCCTAAATGGAAAAAACCAAAGGGGGTCGAACTTCCCATGCTTCCATTTTTCTGACCATCCGACATCCCATCGCAGCACCAAATCCCCTACTTGGATTTCCTTGTCTTTAGCTCTTTGATCAAATAAGCCTTTCCTCTTTTCCTAGTACTCTGCTAGTCTGAGGCTTACTTATTCCCGTGTTTCACTTAGCTCGACCAATTGGTTCATTCTTCTAATAAGGTCGTTTGGCTCTTCCTCACTCTCTTGTAAGAATCAGACCACAGGTAATGCGAGCTGAGTAGGAAAGACTGCTACTCATCCGTACACTAGCTCATAAGGGGACTTCCCTATGGATCTTTTAGTGGTGATGTGATTCGCCCAAAGTGCATACTTGAGTTGGGAATCCCTATTCTTTTGTTTTTCATTGACGATATTTTTCAAGATCCTCCCCAGTGTCTTGTTAGATGACTCTGCCAACCCACTCCCCTATGGGTAATATGCAGTGGAGTGCTCCAGAATGATATTATATAGCTGACAGAATTTCACGAACTTAGCCGATTTGAAAGCCTGGGCATTATCAGTGATGATTTTAGTAGGGAATCCAAACCTAGCTATTATTTTATCCTCTAGGAACTTAATAACTACCCCATCTGTGGAAATCCTTGCAGGCACGACCTCAACCCACTTCGTGAAGTTATCCGTGGTAGTGAGGATCCATCGATGCTCGTTACTAGAAGCTGGGTGAATCTCTCCAATGAAGTTGATTCCCTATTTTTTGAAGGGCTCTTAAACATGGACTGGGATCAATGGGAGAGGTGAAAACCTTTTCTTTTCGGCCAGTGTCTGACACTTTTCATAGGCCCGGACGTGAGCATGTACATCACCAAAAAACTTGGGCCAAAAGAAGCCCGCTCTTAGGATCTTGTGAGCAGTGGATTGCCAGTTGTAATTCCCACCATATTTTCCTTCGTGGAACTCTGTCATAACTTCGTCAACCTCCTGCTCTGTTAGACATAGTAGTAAAATCCCAGCCGGGTCCTTCCAATACACTCACCCGTTTACCATAGTATTCTTTTGAGATCTTAACCTCAAAGTGCGATACTTTTTCTTATCATAGTTAGGGGGACACCTTAGGGTTAAAAGGTACTCCAATATATATTTATACCATAAGGATAACATGTACTTTACATGTACCTTCTGTGTGGAAGATTCTATACGCTGATGCATACCTGTTTTCTCCTGTGCTTCTCCTCCTGTCATAGAAAAATTTATCCCGAGAGCCTGACAGTTGGATTCAGATAGAATTTTAGCCAGCCCTTGGCCTTTGATGAGTTTGGTAGGCTTTATCTCCATCTCATACTACTGAATCTTAACTATCCATTTTCCCCTTTTTCTTTCGTTGTCACCTTGAACCAGAATATCCTTCACTGCTGCAGTAGGTACGCAAGCTATTATGACATACTGTAACACATAGACCTGAAACGATTTAAGTGACTTGACCAGAGCATATGCTTGCTTTTCCAGGATATTATATTTTAGTTCAGCATCTCGGAGGACTTGGCTGAAGAATGCAATAGGTTTTTCATGCCCATAATCGTTTTTTGTAGCAGCACTACAGCTATTGTATGAGGGGAGGTGAAAAAATCCTGAATAGCTATCAATAATCTGGCCCCGCGAGTACTGGAGCTTTCGCAAAGGCCTGCTTGATCCTGTTGAAAGAATCCTTAGATTCAGGAGTCCATTTCACTTCACTATTCTTCTTCAAAATTTTGGTGATGTTTCAGATGATCTTGGTATAGTTTGGGATGTACCTTCTGAGGAAATTTATTCTTCCCAGGAATATGTGTACTTCCTTTTTTTTCTTGGTAGTGAAATGTCGTTTATCACCTCCACCTGCTTTGGGTCAATATTTACCCCTTATTTGGTTACGATATGCCCTAACAAATTTCCTTCTTCTAGGGAAAACATGGATTTTTGGGGGTTAAGAGACAAACCATACCTTCAAAATTTGTTAAAATTCCGTCGAAGATGCTCTATATGCTTAGCGTCGCTCTTAGAGAAGACTGTGATGTCGTCCAAGTAAATCACCATAAAATTATCCTGGTCTCCTATGAAAGTGATGTACATAGCACACTGGAATTTGGCACTGGCATTTATCAAGCCGAAAGGCATTCGAGCGTACATGAAGGTTCCCCAAGGCGTAGTGAACGTCGTCTTCTTTTGGTCTTTTGGGAGCACTGCCACCTGATTATATCCTGAGAAACCATCCATCATGTACATGTAGGAGGATCCCACCACCTTTTGTAAGATGTGGTCCATCTTTGGAAGGGGGTATTTGTCTTTGAGTGAGGCTCTGTTCAAATTACGTAAATCCACACAAAGCTTGATCTCCCCGTTTTTCTTCCTTACGGGCACTAGGTTTTCCATCCATTCAGAGTACCTCAGAGGGACAATGATCTTTTCCTGTAACAACTTCTTTATTTATTTTTCAATAGCTGGGAGAAGAATAGGGTTGATCTGCCTCAACTTCTGTTTATGAGGCTTAATGTCTTCTTTTAGGGGTATCTTATGTTGTATGCCATCAATATCAAAGGTCTTCAAGTCCTGGTATGAACAAGTGAAGACGTGTTTGTATGATCGAAAGAGCTTCAGGTACTGTCCTTGATATTCTTCGGGGACTCCTTTTGACAACTTCACCACCTTCGGATCTTCCTCTATCACGATGTTCAAATCCCTAACTCGCTCTTCGGGGGTTGGTTTTCTGGGATTCACCGGGATATCATTTTTATCAAACATTCTCTCCAATGGTGCAAGACCCCTGGGATTAACATTTCCCTTTAATTTCAAAACGTAGTGGTCGACCATTGTATCATCTAATCTGGTTTTAGATTCTTCACTATCATCCTTGGTCACTAAGTCGATCACAAAACTCGAGAATTCACCAACCATATCCATAAAACGCTTGACTTTCTCGTCATCCTTGAAGACCTTCTAATGTTTTACGTTGTCCAGAATGGAGGGGTGATATCTCACTTCGACCTCATATCTGAGCAATAGATTCTGCGGAGGGAGGAAATTGCTAGCAACCACATCTAGTGAGTCGACAATTCTGTTCTTATCCCTCGGAATGAACTGAATGTTAAAAGTAGAGAAGAAGTTCTCAACCAAATCCCATACCTCATTCCTGTAAGCTATGAGTCGCGGGTGTTTAGTGTGGCATTGGCTCCTGACTTGCCTTACTACAAGCCCTGAATCTCCAAACAACTTGAGGTTTTGTATGTTCATGTTCCATGCTGCCTATAATCCCAATAGTAAGGCTTAATACTCAGACACGTTTTGTGGCTTCAAATTCCAGCTTGAAGGAGAGGGGAATTAAGCAACCCTCAGGTGATATCAAGAGTACCTCGACTTCGTTTCCTTCCCATGAATAATATCCATCAAACTTAAAGGTCCAAACTTTTTTCTCCATTCTGCTTATGGGATTCTCTTGTATTAGAGGACATACCTTCGTTTCTTGTAGGAAATATTCATCCTCCTCGAGCATAAGACAAGATAATTCACCCTCCTTACCATATACTAGAGAATTTGTCGAACCATCTGCTTTGGTGACCATCTTCACAAACCTTGATTCACAGTATAATCTTCTTTCCTTCCCACCGAACATTGGAATAGTGGTGTAGGTGAGGTCAATTTTTATTGATCCTCCAATATTGGAACCCCAGGATCTGGAAAATAACATTCCAAACCGAGTTGGGATATCAGCTACAACAATGTCCATTACCACACTTTTGGACGGGACCTAGGCTAAGTTTACTACCAGATATTTTATCATACCCAAGCACTTCACCCTCTTGGAATCAAAAGAATAAAGGTCTTTATAAGGCCTTGTAATATGCAACCCCAATTTCTCCATGACAGACAAAGGCAACAGATTACGTGAAGCGCTAGATTCTAGCATGCAATTGTGAAACAATAGGTTATGTATCACTAGAGTCACATAGAATGGTGGAGTGGATGATTCCTGTTCTTCTACATGAGGTCCAAAAAATACCATGGGTCATTCTTATTGGAGGTTGAGGCTTTCGGGTAGTTGGTTTACACCATGGGGCTGCATGAATTGAGACACCTGAGCTTTGTATGAAGGTTGTTTAGGAGCTCAATCAGGGGGACCGAGATCTTGACCTTCTCTAATTCTTTATGGAGATTAAAGGATGTGGGCCCTTTTTCTACAGTGGCTTCCTTGAACTATTCTTTAGGAGGGCCAGTTAGGCCCAAGGGTACAGATGGGGATTTCTCATTTTTGGGAGGATCAGAGCCTTGTTTTGTGGAAGTGGATGCAACAGTTTTAAGAGGGGTTGACTCTTCTACTGGATTTTTCCCCTTATTGGCAAAACTAGGTGGGGTTTGTTCTCTTGATATTGACTCTTCATTTTTTTCTTTCACTTGGGTTCTCTTCCTGGAGGACCTAAGATCATACTTCTTGTGGAGTTGAGCTTGAAATAAATCCACGAATTTCCTGCCCGTGTGAGTTCACCCTCCTCATCATCGGAGTAAGTGAGGAATTTATTCTCTTGGTTGTCTATGACTTCCTCAGCCCGTTGATTCTAACTCTCCTTCCAAGTATAGAGGAGGTTGGATGTGATCTTGCTATTCCTTCCTTTCTCGCTACAAAAACTGTAGAGGGGGCTTCTAATACTGGGGGTTAAACCCACGGTTAGGAATCATTTGGTTGGAATGATGAGGGGAATTTTTGCCTCCAATTCAAGCTTAAACAACTTATTTGAGAGGTTCTTCACTAGCTTATTCATTTCTTCAATTCTATACTCCTGTGATTCCCTCTCATGATTAGATGTAGAAGCATCATCCCTATTCTTTCTTCTGGCTTCATACTCTGTATTCCCTTTGTATTTACCAATAGAAGAAAAATTTTCTTCTACCTCCAATTCATTAGTCTGGATCTAATCTATAGATGTGGATTTTCTTTCTCTTAGGGTCAACCCAAACTTTGGTTCGAAAGCTCCTACGAAGACCACCTTAACAACTACTTGGGGAGGCTTTATCTCAGCAGGGAGATTATTATAGAGCTTATTGAACCTCTTTATGAATTCTGTTACATCCTCTTTTTAAGAGCGTTGAAATCTGTGAGAATGTATCCATGATCCCTCTTTTCTCCCCATTTTAGTGTGAAGAAATTCTCCATTTCTTCCCAAGTGGTGACTGTGTTTTCGACTAGAGACTTGAACCATTTCCGGGCTTCTCCATCCAAGGATTGGATGAAAATCATTAACACTGTTAGTGACCTATAATATAGGATTCATAATTTTGACTTGATTGTTGGTAATCTTGTAAATCTGTACATACTTTGCCTTCTGCAAGTTGTATTCACATATTTTGTTAAAAAATAAAAAATAAAAAAAATAAAAGAGGGTAAAAAGTCCTAAAAGAAAAATCAAAGGACTTAGAAAAAATAAAAGACCCCAAAAGAAAAATGAATAAAACATGAAAGTGTGCAAGCATAAATGCTACTACTTTTTACTTTTTGACTATGGAAGAGTGTCAATAAATGCCATAGTCCATGATGGGTTAAACAGTTTAATCTTAACTTATCATTTTTCAATTTCACTTGTTGTAGATAGAGAATAATGAGTTGTCATACAGTTTAATCATGACAATTCAGTAGTTAGATAGAGAAATAAAATGAATCCAACAGTTTAATCTAGATTGATGGATGAAATAAGTGTAGAATTAGATAGTTTTAGTTGCTTTCAGAAAGAATAAATGCTGTGAAGGTTTCTAGCTTAAATGCACCTTACTACAAAGGAAGAAAAAATGTTAGCATGGTAAGTTGGGTAGGTAGAAGAAGGTGAAAAGTCTCAATGTAAATATTATTCATCATGGGATGCAAAATAACTAACTTCCCCTTCCCATAGTCATGAAACATTCTAAACTATCAGTCAGAAAGGCTCAAGGCATTTCCTTGAATTTTGTTGGGACCAGACCCAAGGCTCTATGACTGATCAGTTGAAAGTGTAAAATGTCTATATTAATCCCTAATATCAAATCATAATTCCATTTCATGCATTCATCCCCCTGAATAATCCTAAGTAAAACCTCTTTTTTACTTAAAGATACTGTAATTCCCATTTGATTAACTTCCTACATCATTTGAAAAACATTAAACCCTCAAAATTACATTATATCTTAAGTTAAAGTGATAAGATTAATGCAAATTATATTTCAAACTTCACTTTACTTAGTTATGTTTATGTGTTTTGAGTATACCTTGTCCTATTTTCATATTAATTTTAACTTATATATTAAATCCCTATAGAAATAACATTTTCCTATTATATAACTCCTTTTTATATAATAACCCCAAAAACCCATTTATTATAACTTTAGCCAAAGTTATTTAATCCCCACATGTTTAAATAAAACACCCACACTACAACCCCTTTGGCTAAAATATATCATTATATTAAATCCCACCCCTATGGTAAGTAAATCGCTTTGATTTAATTACTATATAATAAAAATATATGAAAAAAAAACCTTTAAACATGTTTATATGTGTTTAAAACCAAAATTTCCCGAAGTTTCATTTAAACTAAACTTCAAAAAAGATAACCCTATCTCCTCGTATATTTTCCCTTGCCCGACTCCCTAACCTAAGGTTAAAACCCTAATATGAGTTAAAATCCGCCATACATACTCCTTATTCCCTAAACTGCTAGTCCTAACCTCGGTTAAATCCTAGTTTAAAACCGCCCCAGATCATTTTTTCATTGAAAAAGTCAATTTTCTATGTAAATTTTAACCAAATCCCTTTAATCATCGGGATTAATGTCAGCCCTTCGATCCCCTCTATCCATTTGATCCAACGATTAAAAATCAACGCAATGGTTTAATACATTCCCATCCCTTCCCATATTGTGTTGCATGACAACCGTTTGATTTTCCATCAGGTCCAAATCAGACGATCCATATGCAACCCAATGATGTCCTTTCCCCGCAACTTTTCAAATGATATGGACCCTTCGCTTTTAAAAGCCAAATCCAACGGCGCCAGTTTATTTTCACATTTCCAAAGTGCCCGACCGATGTTTTGGAAAAGTTACGCGATATGGGTGGTTTTCCCAAACCACCCTGCGTTGACGTGTCACCAAATAATTGGATTGCGTTTGAAAAGCGATTTACCACTTACCACTCTAGAGCTACGCGAATACCACCTAGTGGTATTCTAAAACCACTTCCACCCAATCTATGATTAAATATTATTTAAATATGGTTTAAACTATGGTTTATTCATAAAACTTATGGTTTTTATCTAATTTTCACCTATTTCGTGCTTGTAAGCTTTGAAACCTCGCAGATTCTGATTTTCATTACTTTTCATCATTTAAAACCCTGAAAACCTCCGCGAGCCCGTTACCAAGCCTCCCAGCGCCATTTTAAAACCTTCCAGTAAACCAGTGACCCGTTAATAAGCCATTTTCCCTGCAATTCAACCACGGAGAGCCAAAGTATCTTATGATAGCCCAATTCAGCAGAATTGAAGATTGCGCGCAACTGTGAAACGTCTTCAACCACAATTATACCTTTTAAAAGGTATTTTTTGTCAAACTTATCCAGAAAAGCACCAATTTTTCTGTTATTACCTGTAATTATCTTAATTACCAATACGGAAATTGCAAAAAACATTTAAAATACATGGGAAACTCTATCAAATTTTCCCCATAATCCCTCATTTCCGTTTTTTCAAGTTTTATCCATTCCTTGATCATTTTCATTGTTGGAATTGATCATAGCCTTTCCTCTGAGCATTAAAACCGTCTTTCCATCGAAAACTCTGCTCAAAACCCTATTTTATTAGACAAATTCTCCAAAATTCCCTTGGTTCCAATAGAAGAACTTAGTAAACAGTCTACGCTTGCTTTGTTCAGTTAAAAAATGACAAAGAAACAAGTAACCCCCAAATCAGGAGACCCAAAATCTCAGAAGAAAGCCTCTACTAAAATCCCTCAGCCTGAATCTTCCAAACTTGATAAACCAACCCCTGCACTCACTGTTGATTCCTCAGAAGTTGTCAGGCCTGTACAACCTCCATTTAATTCACAAGAAAGTAGTCCTCTGGTTGACCTTGATTACAGAATACTGGACCCCTCAGTAGAGTTCAATTTGCTTGATGTCTATAACTGGTGTTTTGGTAAATCTGTAGAGAAAAGTGATAAAGATATACCAGTCTGGGATTCCAATCTACCAAAGTACATTGTCCCTCTTACTCATTCAACCCCTAATTTTGTCAGATTGTGTCAGTCCTATTATCTTCCAGACCAAAGTTGTATTGTCAATAAAGATAGAGAGGTTATATTTTACATCAATGCAGAATCCATAAACTCTATGCTGCAACTAAACCCTGACCCCAACGTTGCTTCATTGTCAATAGAAGATTTAACTAAACTTTACTTAGAACTGGATTTTTTCTTCCAAGTTCAAAATCTTCCAGACTTTTTGTCCCAAATAGGTTGATATCCCTAAGCTCAATCCTCCATTTGATACATTTGATTTTCCAAATGAAATTAGATAGATTGTCTCCATGCTATCATTCATACTGGGATATAACAGTGATGAGTTCACTGATGTTGCTATCTTAGGTTTTCTGTCTACTTTGAGCCTTGGCCAGCCTCCATCCATTGTGTACAATTTTTCCAAGTTCATTGTAGAAAACATGCACTACCAACTGTCCAGATTGCCAGAAGAAGGAGTCTTTAGATATACTTCATATCTACTTCATATCTTTTTGTATTATCAAGCAGACAAGTTTCCTATTGAGTTTCAGAAGATAGATCCAGAAGGGAATGTACTTTTAGTTGTGTTTTGGTCATCAATTCTGAGAAAATGGAACAAGGAATACAACTATGCAGACTTTAATGACTTGTTTTTAGTACCTGCTATGAATTTACTGAATAAAGAACAGACCCCTAGAATTAATGAAGAAACAAAGAGGAACTTACAGCTATCTGAGAGCTATAAAATAGGGGATTGGTACTTATACAAGAATTACATAGAAATCAGAGGATATGGTGCACTCTTGGCCCCATATAAATTGCCTAGATTTGTGACAACAAGAATATTTGCTTTAGAATATTTGAGGCAGATGTTGAATGCAGATGAAGTCAGTTTCATAGCCTCTAGGAAAAAGACTCAGTTCAAACTGAAAAATCAAGTTGGGCCATTTATTGTGAATAACAGAGAAGCAACAAATGAAATTAATGTCAAGTTTAAAGAATATAAATTCCCATACAGCTTTATGGGGAATTATGATCCTCAGGGTATTTTAAGTCAAATCAGATTGAAATGAAATTTGTCTGCTTTCTTGCATGATCCCAAGCCCCAAATTGAAAAATATGCCAATAAACTTAAGTGGGAGCCGAATACTTTATTTGATGATGACTCACAGGGCATGCATAGAAACAATGGAAAGGATAAATAGGTTAATCAAACATAGGTGGTTACAGTGAACAAAGAAGATGAAATTGTTCATAAAAGAAGCAGAACGGAAGATAGTTTCACGGCTGAAACTATTTTAGATAAAAGATTCAAAATTCCCTACAATAAGAAAAGTAAATTGACTGACGAAGAAAGGGATAAAGCTATCGATGTTGAAGATAACAATGGTCATGAAACTGATGATGAAGCAACAAGGATAGTAACTGAAACACTCAAAGAGCTTCAAAATGTCAAACTTGGAGCACAGCAGAAAGACACAGTCATGGTGGATAAACAAACAAAGGTTGATATGCCCTCTTCTTCTAAAGAACCTCACAACACAGAGTTAGATATTCAAATCAGGTTCAGACAAATCAAAGAAAGGAATGAAGAAATAAAAAGTGAAGCATATTCCAAGTTCCTTAAAGAAAAGCCTGGGAATAAAGATAGACTCCTTTCAGCTTTTGATTATTCTTCAAACAAATTGGTTATGTCATTTCTCAAGCCCACAGTGGCTGATCCAAAAACAATTGCAGATTATTCAAAGACAGACCTTGAAGTTGATGCAGATGCTGTCCATGAGTTGGACCAAATAGAATTCCACAAGAGCAATACAGAGATGTTGTATTCTAAAATAGTCAATAAGACTATGAATTCTACCAGGCTTGAGAAAACACTGATAAACCTTCAAAATCAAATGAAATTGGATAAATCCTCATTATATGCCAATAAATTAAGAAACAAAGCATTGGAAGACATAGTAATTGAAGCAGGAGCTGACCCAACAAACATTGAAGGGGCAAAGGTTATAATCAAACAGAAAAATGAAGACATAGCTGCTCTCAGAAAGCAACTAAAATTGCCTCAAAGTGAAAATCCCCAGGCAAAAGAAATCCTTCAGCAGAAGACAGAAAATGATGAATTAAAACAAATTTTTCTAAAAATGACAGCCCAGATAAAAGAAATGGAAATCCAAATAGAAGCTTTCATGCAAGAAAATGAAAATCTGAAGAAATATCAACAGGTTTTCATTCCTACAGTGATCCCAACTATAAGTACAGTTGTTCCATCCACATTGGCAGAGCACTTGGCACCACAAGGAGTATTGACAACTGCAGTGCCAATCACTTCTCATGACATCTCTGCCTCTTCTTCATCGACCTCACAGATAAACACAGTAGAGGACAAATTTGCAACAATCAGAGCCATGGAAGATATGTCTATAAAAGATAAAGAAATACTCAGTTTGAAAGGCATCATTAAAAATCTGGAAACTTCTAAAAGAGATGCCTTAATTACTTCTAAAGGAGATGAAAAAAGGGCTGAAAAATTACAGGAACAAGTGAAAATTTTTCAACAGTAGGTGAATCTTATAGATCAGGTTGCCTACATAAAAAATCATTTATGGAAAAAAATCATTGAAGGCATTCACTCACAATGGCCTTCTATTCAGATAATATATGAGCAGAAAGAGTTGCTATAGGTTGCAAATGCAAAAATTGATAAAACCAAGAAAGAAATTGAAAATAAGCCACCACAAGCAGTTCAAATCATAGCAGATAAAACAGAGGCCATCCTTCAAATTAAGAAAGTCCTGAATAAGATAAACATGATGAATAATTTGGAAGACAGGTGTAAAGATATGAACTTGGCCATCACAAGATTTTGGGCCAAATATAAAGTATTATCAGAAGCAGGTTTACCAGATATTCATGCATTGAATGAGAAGTTAATGCCACAAAAGGACTATGACTAGAAAATCAGAGCTCATGCTAAGGAGCAAGCTAAACAGCCTTTGCCTCAAGGATCTCCAAGTGGCAAAGTACTGCATCAATATTTTAAAAATTTGTTCTTTTTGGAAAATGGAATCAAGCATATGTTCACAGTAAAGCCAAACTTTACTAAATATACAGAGGCTGATGAAAGCTACAGGAAACTAAAGAATATGAAGATCCCCACTGCTGAACAATGGCAAGAATTCACAGATCTGATGTGAATTTGACAGGTAAAGGGCAAGAAAATCACATAAAAAATTCATATTCTACTGTTACTTTATGGTGAAAAAATCAGTGTCAAAGTGTATCAAGGTCAAAGTGTATCAGTAAAAAGAATGTTACTACTAGTTATTTTTTAATTACAGCAGTAAAACATTGAAAATCAGATGATAAAGAGTATCAGAGTTGAAAGTCAAAGAAAGGAATGTTCTATAACCACTTTCCACGAGAAGATGCACCTAATGCCAGCAATGCTCACAATACATCAAAAGTATTTTTAATTAGAATAATCAGTTCTATATTTCCTTGTAAAAGAGAACAGCTTGCAAACTGTTTTGCTGCTGTCCCTCTTCTTTTGTTATCTTTCCTATTTTTCCTTAAAACATTATCTCAAAATCTAAGATATTTTGTAAACAATTTATGTGTATAAATACTTCATTATTCGAAGTATTCAGGATGGAATAAAATTTCTCAAGACTACTATAGTCATTTTGCTGGACATATTGAATTTGGTGTGAGTCAATTAGCGAAGCAGCAGAATAGAAACGAGATTAGAGACATCATAACTAAGGATTCTCGTGGTGACAAGATAAGTCTCGTATTTTTCCTGTTTTCGGTGTTATTCTTTAAAAGTTTACATACATTCAGTTAATGTGTTTCTATTCTTAAATGATCAACTAAGGAGAATTTAAACATGATTAGTGATAATAAGCTCCCTGTTTTAAACTAGTTGGCATTTTTATGTTTTCTGCTTGATAACCGGACCATAGAATTCTTAATTGCTCTAGGTCCCAGTTTGATCCCCTCCTTCAATCCCGTTTTCTGTAACTTAAGGATTCTTAAGTTCCCTTTTGTTCAGATTACACCCATTCCATCAACAAAGCCTATTCAAAGCCTTAGAAGGTCATCTATCCTGCCCTTAGTACATTTGCATCTTTAAGTCTTATTTCCTAGCTCTGCTTGCCTAGAGAGTTAACTCCATAGCCCAATGTTCTGGTAGATCCTTCTGGTTTACCTTGAAATACTTTTTATTCCCACCACTCTTACAAAACAAGTCCTACTGTTCACTCATAGCTAGCCTAAAACCATTTACCAAAACAAAGCTAAATCTTTAGGAGATATCCCTCTTCGGAGCTCAGGAAGGCTAGATCCTGAATTCCCAAAGCGGTTCTTGGTTACCCCTAGTGTTCTTAACTACAAAAATCCCCATCCCACAACCTGAGAATTACTAGGGTGATAAAAAACACCACATCTAAGTGCTCTACATTCACATTCTCAGAAAAGGCGCAAAAGTTTTCAATATGTCTCTGCATAAAAGTACTATCTTCCCTGGTGAACCGAGGGAGGAGCTTTAGATGACATTGTGGCATGTCATTCAGTACTTGAGGTAGAGCCAATGGAGCATATTTTTTGAGGAGGAAACTAGGTACAACCATGATGGGCGGTGGTGGTAAGTTATGAGGATGATTTGGTTGGGGTATAACAGGTGTGTGATGAATATAGGTTTGAATATTTGTCTGTAAAAAGATTTGGAGTATAACCAGAAATGTTTATGAATGAATGGTGAACATAAAAATTTACAAATGAACACAAATGGAGAGAAAAAATGCTAAAATTCATACCACATGGATCCCACAAATCAGAGCTACATATCTTTATTAATTCCCTGTCAAACTGTTACAATGGGAGCACAGAGCATCCTCCTTAATTTCCACACTATTCCCTTACTTACTTACCCTTCTTTACAAATGACTGAAAATTACATTAAATAGACCGGAATATGAGGGAAGTAGATCCACAGAAAAAGGGAGCTATTTGACCAGCTCAGAACTAAAATCCGATCATAGAAAGAAACCAACAATCTGCTCCTTAAAAGAAGGAACAACAATACATTTTTAACCATCTGAAGGTTTCGCTGTTACACTGGATGAATGAAAAATAGGCAATCTAAAGAACAGATCCCTATTTTATAGCTGTCGCAGAGTTCTCTGTTTCATAATTAGCTTCTCGGCCCTTTGACTGCTGCTTTATTTTGTTTGAAAATCTTTTTATGCCGAAGAAAACCCTTTAGAACTAATAAAACTGAAATATGCCTTAAATGAAGAAAAGTCCGCTTTTTATTGGCAAAGAGCGAAGGGAAGGGAGTGGGACCCATATGTGACCGCAATCGGAAGGGGGAAAGGTGTATTACATAAGGGAATGATACAATGGAAATTTGTGATTGCGATTAGTATAAAGGGGAAGGGGGGCAATCACAATCGCAATCAGGGATCAGAGCGGGAGAGGAATAGGCATAATGGAACGAAGCATGGATAACTTGCGATGCGATTGGGGGGAGTGCGATGGGGTGAAATCCTTATAAAACGAAATAAAATGAATTTGGGTTTTACAAAGGGAAAAGGCCCTTTTATTTTGAATGGGCGAAAAAGTTTAAGGTGGGACCCGGGGGTCAATCACAATCTCAATCGGAAGTCGGAGTGGGAGCGAGACATGGAGTAATGTATTAAAAACTTGCGATGCGACGGATCGCAATCACAAATCGGCAGGGCAGTGCGGAGTTTTAATATGTATAATGAAAACGTGCGATGCGATTACAACACTTAAGAAATGTTTTAACATTGATTTTCGTTTTTTCAAAGGAAAAGCTCGTTTTTGTTTGGAACGAGCGGAAGGGATTGTGGTGGGACCCCCAGGAGAGTAATCGCAATCGGAAGATCGGGGAAGCGGGTTTAAGTGTTTGGGAACAAAATCTGCGATTGTGATGATGCGATTGGCTATGGGTCGTCGGATCTTTAAGGAGATTGACGGTCCAGATGTAATCGGGCGAGGTCGATCGGAGGTAGGCAATCGGAGCAGCGATTTGGATGTTGTGATCACTTGGAGGGAAAGGGTGCGATTGGATTGTAGGGGATTATTCAATCACATCGGAGTTTTATGGTTTAAAAGAATTTTGTAATGCGATTTATGCCATCAGATAGGGGAAAAGGGGGTTTATGATGAAAAAAACTTTAAAATTATATGAAATAAAGTGTAAGGAAGAAATGGGAAAAGGGGAAGGGTTAGGCTTTGGGTACTTTGTTCACTTAGGCATAAATTTCAATCCAGGAGTCAGTTTTGAGAGTATAATATACCATTGGAAAGCTCTTTCCAGCCTCTTTCTGATGAACACAATTAGAACATGATTTTACACTGAAAGTGCTGTGGAAAAATTCTCTGAAGGGCAGGGATTTGGATGTTGTGGAGATAGTAGCTTCTGAAGTGTGACCTATTACATAAGATGACATGAAATTACATAAAAGTTGGTAATGAAATCAAAGTAGCATGTTTTCACCTCAAAACATGGTTTTGAAGTGAAAATTACATCAAGGTGAATAAAACATTTATTTGATCTTCCCAAGTGCTGTGACTTTGAGTTTATTAGACTTCCTCATGACCTTGCTGATATTTATTGACACTTGACTCATTAATTTGACCATGATGAGACCCTAGAACCTAATGAGACCAACCCTATGACTTAATAATATGGATTGGGAGTGAGAGTGAATCATGACTAAAGACCATAGAGAGGAGAATCAACAAGTTTCACATGAGGGAAAACTGATGAAATACCACTACCATCAATGAATCCATGACCTAGTGGAATGATGAAAATTTATGGTATGGGACTCCTAATATGCAAATGCAACAGAGAAATTTTGATCACTGATGGCAGTATGACTAGACTGACAATAACATTGGCTCCAATGGGGATGGTAGCTCCTTGGAGGTGCCAAGAACACCGTAGAACAAGTAGCCTTATCCATTGGGCATGGAGTCAAAATACTGAAAACTGACACAATGCAAACTAACTCTGACTCTAGACTAAGACTGAAAACTATATTAAAACCAAACTTTACACATATCATTCAAGTTTTATAGCCTTCACCTTGGGCCCTAAAATTCAATGACTGTGTACTTGAAATCTGACAAAAAATAACATGGTATATACAATTATTGTGACATATTTTCTAATCCATTGTCTTCAACAGTGGTAGTGCTTCAAAAGCCTACCATTGGCCATCCATCTCTGAGAGGAGGAAAGAATTATGTCCTCTGTATGTTGAAATATTGAATGGTCCTTTCTAGAGGTTTTCGAACTTACCATGCTTTACTTTTTCCTCATTTCGTGCGTACCATCTCAACACCACATCGTCCAAATGAAAATTTTCTGCTTTGGTCTTACGGTCATAGTTATTCTTTATCTTCTCCTGCAACTGAATAGCATTCTGAGACACTTCCTCTCTTGTTTGCTGGAGGTGGATCATTTGATTGATCCTTCGCTGAATATCAACCTCTTCACTGCCAACTTCTTGTAATAACCTCATGACAGGAACTGTAAGCGATGTAAGAAAGACGACATCAGTACCATAAACCAATTCAAACGGTGACATACCTATGGATTTCTTGCTGCTAACTCTATCTGCCCATAACACGTTAATGAGTTTTCGATGCCAGTTTATTTTGTTTGCCTCCAGCATTTTCTTGATTATGTTTATCAGAGACTTATTATACGATTCTGCCAAGTCGTTGCCTTGTGGGTACTACGCTGTTGAATGGCCCAACACAATGTTGTATTTGTCACAGAACTCCGTCATCTTCTTAGATTTGAACGTTGCTACGTTATCTTTTATAATTTTGTGAGGGCAACCAAAACGAGATAAAATATTTGACTCTAAAAATTGAATGATTACCATATCTGTAGCCTGCCTTGCTGGAATGGCCTCGATCTTTTTGGTGAAGTAATCTGTACCTGTCAAAATCCATTGATGCTGTGCTGATGATGAGGGATGGATTTCCCCTATGAAATCAAGTCCCTGCTGCTGAAAGGGAGCATTTAATGAAACTGGTTTCAAAGGAAGAGGAAGCAATTTCCTTTTCCCCTGAAAATTTGACACTCATGGCAGCTCATTACTATTTTATACAAGTCTGAAAATAAAGTGGGCCAATAATATCCTGCTCTCAACACTTTATTAGTTGTAGTTTTCCAAAACAAATGGCCACCACAATCACCTTTGTGAAAATCGTGCATCACTTATTGCGCCTCATCTTCAACCAAACAATTAAGCAGAATACCTCTTGGATCTTTCCAATAAAGAGCAATGTTTAAAATACAATATTTAGCAGAATTAAGTTTCATTTATCTACCTTTGCTTTTAGACATCCTTGGAGGTGGTGAAAGATGCTGAAGAATATAAACAATATCTGAATACCATGGGGATTATAGAAAAAATTCTGAAACTGGAGCAAGAAAACCTTCGTCCTCATCTTCTGACATTGTTGTTATGAGAATTATATCCAGGGCACGCAGGTTTGATTGAGCCATTAATTTTTCCAAGCCTTGTCCTTTGATCAACTTGGTGGGTTTGATCTCCAAATTGTATTCCAACATCGCCGCTATCCACTTACCTCTTCGACCTTCTGGATCATTTTGCATCAAGACATGTTTTACTGTTGCATTAGGAACATATGCTATAGTATGTGAATGCAGAATATATACTCTAAAATCCTTCAATGCCTTTATAAGGGCCAATGCTTGTTTCTCAATGATATTGTACCGTAAGGAAGCATCTCTAATAGTCCTACTGAAAAAGTCAATTGGCTTTTCAATCTGATATCTCTTTTGCATCAAAACCGCAGCCATAGTATGCTCCGATGCAAATGAAAATATAATAAAATCTTGAGTATAGTCAAGACTAATCAAGACGGGGGTATTGGACAGAGTAAACTTTACCAGATTAAATGACTTGATAGCTTCCTCACTCCATTTGACAGTGCTATCATTCTTCAACATGTTAGTCATTTCTCTTAAATGTTCAGCTAGATTGGGTATAAATCTGCGCAAGAAGTTCATCTTACCATTGAATGCTTGAATCTCCTTTTTTTTACGTGGAAGTTATATGTGCTGAATTTCCTCCACTCGAGATGGATCAATGTGGATACCGTCTTTAGAGATGATATGCCCCAACATCTTACCTTCATCCACGGTAAACACAATTTTCTTTGGATTAAGAGAAATCCCAAACTTTCTACATCGCTAAAAAAAAATTCTCAAATGGTGCAAGTGTTCATCATCAGAACCAGAAAACACTGTCAGATCATCCAAATAAACAACAAGAAAAACATTCTTTTCATTGGCAAAAGCAATTACCATTGCTTGCTGGAAAGTGGCTCCAGCGTTCTTCAGTCCAAATGGCATTTTGGCATACTAGAAGGTTCCCCAGGGTGTTGTGAAGGCAGTTTTGTCTTGGTCTTTCTCATGCACCAAGATCTAGTTGTAGCCTGAGTAGCCATCGAGTAGTGACATCCTTGATGCTCCAACTACTCTCTGTAGAATATGGTCCATCTTCGGAAGTGGATAGTTATCCTTTAAGGATGCTTTATTCAGATTCCGAAAATATATACACAACCTTATCTCTCCTGTCTTTTTACGTACCAGGACCAAATTTGAAATCCAGTCAGAAAATCTAATTGGGACAATGATACCAGCTTTATACAATCTGTTTACCTCTTTTTCAATGGATGGCAGTAGCTTTGGGTTGATTCTTCTCAGCTTCTGTCTAAATGACTTCTGATCTGGCTTGATGGGAATAGTATGCTGAATTATGTTTTTATCATACACCTTCAAATCTGAATAATCCCATGCAAACACATCAGAAAATTCAGAAAGTAATTTAACATATTTTTGCTTTACCTTAGGGGACAATGCTTTTGATAACTTCACGAGCTTGGGCTTGTTATTTGTTCCAAGATTCACATCTTCAACTCCTTTATCAGTAGGCACCAAGCTTTGCTTATTTGCAACATCAGCCTGATCAAAAAGCTCCTCTAAAGGTATGAGACCTCTAGGAATTACATTATCTTTTAGCTGCAATATGTCCATCTAATTTGCTTCGATCTCTTGATCATCAACCTCATAGTCACCCTCTATGGGAGTATCTTTAAATTTTCCTTCACTTTGCAAAAAAGCATTGATTTCATTGTCATCCCAAAACACTTGCCAATACCTTAAATTGTCAGGAACAACAAGCTTATGTTTGACATAAATCTCAAACTTGTTGTTGGAGTTCATTGGAATTTTCAAATTACTTGCAGTAGAGGCAAGAGAATAAACAATAAGATTCTGCATTTTGGGTACTGCTGTCAAAGTGTACTCAGGAAATGTCTTCAAGATGTCAAGGATTGCATTTCGATATGCCCTCAATCGTGGATGCTTTGCTTGATACTCTCCTTTTACTTGTTTGATTTTCAGCTCTGAATCTCCATAGACAAAAATCCTTTTTGCATTTAGCTTCTTCAAAATTTTCAAACCTGCAACCAAAGCTTCGTACTCTGCTTCATTGTTAGAGTATTCAAAAGCCAACTTGTAAGCGCATACTCTAACATTACTAGGAACTTTTTCAGGCTGGAAAACAGGGCTCCGAATCCATATTCCAATACCAACATCGTCCTTACCAACAGCTCCATCAAAATCCATACTCCAAAGGCCTTCTTCTTCCTCTTCTAGATGCTAAAATTTTGCTTCTTTCTTTACTTTATCTTGACTGATTTTTTCATCTTTCTGTTGTTCATCGTCCTTTTTTTGCTGGCAGGCAGGAAGCTCAGAAGTGTTTGCTGCTTTATCCTTTTCCTGTTTGAGGACTTCCCTAAAATTTTCTGAGATTTCAGGTATCTCATCTACTTGTACCAACTGAATATTTTCATCATTTAAACCACCATCTGAATATAATACAAAGGACTCTAAATTTGTTTGGACTGAATTAATGGGATGATTAACTGGCTTCTCTTTGCTAGTGATCATGTATTTCATTTTCTTCTCCCTATATAATTTTCTCAACTGACAAAACACGGGAATGGTGGCATAAGAGAAGTCAAGCTGCATGGTTCCTTTAAGTTTTGCACCCCAAGACCTAGATAAAAGCATTCCAAATCATGGTGGAACATTGGCAACAACTACATCCATCAAAACATTCTTGGTGGGGATTTGGTCTAAAGATACTACCAATTCTTTGATAAGACCAATACAATGGACCCTACCTGAGTCAAAGGAATACAAATCATGGTATTTGCAGGTAATATCAAGTCCTAACTTATCCATAATGGCTTTAGGCATCAAGTTATGTGAGGCTCCGGAGCCCAACATAGCATTATGTAAGATGAATTCATGTAACCTAAGACTCATGTAAAAGGGAGGAACTTCACTTTCTTCAGATTGATCTTCTATGGTTGGACCAAATATGAGTTCAGGGTAATCATCTTCAACATTTACCATATCTAATATAGAGGCTATTTGCAAAAATCTAGACACTTGATGTTTGTAATTACTATTTTTCACCAACTCAGTCAAGGGCATGGACACTTTCAACTTAGAAAATTCAATTTCTAGATTAAAGAGGGAACTTTTTCTACCTCTTTAGCTGGAAGATATTTCTTCTCTACTTGCTCCTTTGTTGCGCTATGCTGGTTCTTTTCGTTTGCACTGTTATTTGCTGAGGATGCCTTGCTGGGAGAAGGATCGACAGACTCTTTCCCTTTCTTCTGAGTATTTGAAGAATCGTTCTTCGATTGCAGGTCTTTTCTTTTCTGAATGGGATTGATCGACACATCTCTGCTCCTTAAAGAGTACTACTTCTGTTGCACTGATAAAGTGTTCATTTATCCTCTTTGGAAATCATCAGACTCTTCTTATAACACTGTGTCATTAGCCAATATGAAATCTTCGTCCCTTTGGATGTCTGCGATCACTGAGTATTCTTCATCTTCTGTGAGAAAGATGGGTGCACCGTCTGCTGTGAAGAAATGATTGGCCTCAATCATAGGATCATCATCATCGTCTGTCTCCGTTCTCTGAACGTAATTCTGCTGTAATGGAGTTCTGATCGGTTGTTGTGGCATTGCTTGGTCTTGTTCTCTCTATTCTATTTGTTTAATCCTGAATTTTGGCTGCTGCCCTCTGAAATTCAGATTCCTGATTTGTGCTTCAGGTCTATCTGAAATGGTTAATTGATCAACAATTTTTTCGACTTTTCGGATCAGAGTATCCATCTTGCTATTTGAAGGAGACACTTCTTCTTTCACAATTACTCTTTTTTCAGCTCTGTTCTGTGCTCTTTTGTCCAGCAGATTTGCTTTGACGTTCACATCTATTTTATGCATGTCTTCAAGAGTGGTAGGATCTCTTTATCGTAGCTGATATGCCATATCAACATTGAAACCATCTGGAAACTTGAGCAAGGCTAATCCCATAGGGGGCTTAAG
The DNA here is from genome assembly GCA_034641835.2 of Pinus albicaulis. Taxonomy (NCBI): domain Eukaryota; kingdom Viridiplantae; phylum Streptophyta; class Pinopsida; order Pinales; family Pinaceae; genus Pinus; species Pinus albicaulis. The sequence goes on from CM076578.1 coordinate 452,407,890, forward strand.
ATTAGTCGGAATATCATTATATACAACATTAAATCTTACACAATAATCCTGTACAATTTCACCCACATTTATTTTAATATTTTCATATTCAAACAAGATTTCGAGTGGGTTTTTCTTTACCTCCCACCAGTCTAAGAACTGTGTATGTAACTCCTGTAAAGTGCGAATAGAGCCTGCTAGTAAGGCTCTGAACCACTTTCTAACTTCACTTCCAAAACTTTGGACAAACAACCTTGTAGTTACATTCTCTGCCTCTACCTCATGAAGATCAAAAACTTCATTCATCTTATCAACATGCTGCTGGGCTGTAATGCTTTGAGTGGCATCAAAGATAGGAATCTTACTTTGGTAATCAACAGGAATATCATTCAGAACCTGAGGTAAAACCAAGGGTGCATACCAGGCAGCCATGCCTTATGGTGGATTTACAACAATGTTTGTGCTACTAGAGTTTAAGGGAGGTGTTGATGGAGGAGAAGAAAGCTGAGAATTGATTGATGGGAAAGTTGATGAATTAGGAGGAGGAAAGGTTGTTCTTGATAACTCTGAAGGCTCAGGGATATTGGCTACAATGATAGATGACTTAGGGGAATTCAAAATATAATCATCAATCGATGTATTTGCCCTTTGAAGTTCGATGTCTACAAGAAATTCTGGATCTAAAATTGTGTCACCAAGTGCAGTTTTAGATTTACTTCTAAACAAAGAAAGCTCAAAACATTCATCAAAAGAGAGATCTTCTACAAACAAACACTCACTGGGCCAAGTATGGGATCTGAAAATAGGTCTAGGACTTAGTGATCCCTCTTGTCTTCTGACTATTCTTGGAATGAGATTAGGATTTTCAAACACAAGGGTAGGATTTGGATCAGGATTAGCCCTTGTGTATCTTCTTGAAGCCAATGTGGTCAAATTTCTACTTTACAAAATTTTATCTCAGCCTTAAAAACTTTGAACATCATCATCCAGAGTCCAGGAATTTATATTTGAAGATATTACTGGGGTGATCAGTCCTTTATGCTAAATAGATTCCCCAGTGGAGTCGCCAGAAATGTTAGCACCTAATTTGGACCTAAGGCTGAAAAAGGCAAATCAGGGTAACCTCAAACCATGCTCAGCCTTGTAGCTAGCCCTACAAGGTCAGGAGAGGGCTCTCTCTGTAAAACATATTCAATGAAGTGTAATTACAAATTGATTTTAGGCTAGGTACAATAATGGGAAATGTTTAAAAGAGTGGATTTTCAGGGTTGTATGGAAGAAATAGGGCAGTTTGAATCTAGGGAATTAAATTAGGGATACAAGTTATTTAATGGGGCAAGGTGGGCAGGAAATTTAGCAATTAAGCTTAAATATGATGGGATGGTAAGACTGGTAAGGAGCTAAAAATGGCATAGGATATGGATCCTTTTCAAACAAAAGAAAACACAGAAATATTGAATGATTTCCCAAGGCAGAGCATTAAAAATGGATTCTACCTATCTAACTTGAAGGCATTCAACCATAAATGTTTATGAATGAATGGTGAACATAACAGTTTACAAATGAACACAAATGGAGAGAACAAATGCTAAAATTCATACCACATGGATCCCACAAATCAGAGCTGCATATCTTTATTAATTCCTTGTCAAACTGTTACAATGGGAGCACAGAGCTTCCTCCTTAATTTCCAAACTATTCCCTTACTTACTTACCCTCCTTTACAAATGACTGAAAATTACATTAAATATACCAAAATATGAGGGAAGTAGATCCACAGAAAAAGGGAGTTGTTTGACTAGCTCAGAACTGAAATCCGATCATAGAAAGAAACCAACAATTTGCTCCTTAAAAGAAGGAACAGCAATACATTTTTAACCATCTGAAGGTTTTGTTGTTACACTGGATGAATGAAAAATAGCCAATCTAAAGAACAAATCCCTATTTTTTAGTTGTCGTAGAGTTCTCTATTTCATAATTAGCTTCTCGGCCCTTTGACTGCTGATTTCTTTTGTTTGAAAATCTTTTTATGCCGAAGAAAACCCTTTAGAACTAATAAAACTGAAATATGCCTTAAATGAAGAAAAGTATACTTTTTATTGGAAAAGAGCGAAGGGAAGGGAGTGGGACCCATATGCGATCGCAATCGGAAGGGGGAAAGGTGTATTACATAAGGGAATGATATAATGGAAATTTGAAATTGCGATTAGTATAAAGGGGAAGGGGGGCAATCACAATCGCAATCGGGGATCAGAGCGGGAGAGTAATAGGCATAATGGAACGAAGCATGGATAAATTGCGATGCGATTGGGGGGAGTGCGATGGGGTGAAATCCTTATAAAACGAAATAAAATGAATTTGGGTTTTACAAAGGGAAAAGGCCCTTTTATTTTGAATGGGCAGAAAAGTTTAAGGTGGGACCCGGGGCTCAATCGCAATCGCAATCGGAAGTCGGAGCGGGAGCGGGACATGGAGTAATGTATTAAAAACTTGCGACGCGACGAATCGCAATCGTAAATCGGCAGGGAAACGTGGAGTTTTAATATGGTATAATGAAAACGCGCGATGCAATTAAAACACTTAAGAAATGTTTTAACATTGATTTTCGCTTTTTACAAAGGAAAAGCTCGTTTTTGTTTGGAACGAGCGGAAGGGATTGTGGTGGGACCCCCGGGAGAGTAATCGCAATCGGAAGATCGGGGAAGCGGGTTTAAGTGTTTGGGAACAAAATCTTCGATTGCGATGATGCGATTGGCTATGGGCCGTTGGATCTTTAAGGAGATTGACGGTCCAGATGTAATCGGGCGGGGTCGATCGGAGGTAGGCAATCAGAGCGGCGATTTGGATGTTACGATCAATCGAAGGGAAAGGGTGCGATTGGATCAGAGGGGATTATTCAATCGCATCAGAGTTTTATGGTTGAAAAGAATTTTGTAATGTGATTTATGCCATTGGATAGGGGAAAAGGGGGTTTATGATGAAAAAAACTTTAAAATTATATGAAATAAAGTGTAAGGAAGAAATGGGAAAAGGGGAAGGGTTGGGATTTGGGTACTTTTGTTCACTTAAGCATAAATTTCAATCCAGGAGTCAGTTTTCAGAGTATAATATACCGTTGGAAAGCTCTTTCCAACCTCTTTATGATGAACATACTTAGAACATGATTTTACTGTGAAATTTTGTGGAAAAATTCTCTGAAGGGAAGGGAGTTGGTTGTTATGGAGATAACATCTTCTGAAGTGTGACCTATTACATAAGATGACATGAAATTACATAAAATCTGGTAATGAAAGTAAAGTAGCATGTTTTCACCTCAAAACATGGTTTTGAGTCGAAAATTACATCAAGGTGAATAAAAAATTTCTTTGATCTTCCCAAGTGCTGTGACTTTGAGTTTATTAGACTTCCTCATGACCATGTTGATATTTATTGACACTTGACTCATTAATTTGACCATGATGAGACCCTAGAACCTAATGAGACCAACAATATGACTTAATAATATGGATTGGGAGTGAGATTGAATCATGAATAAAGACCATAGAGAGGAGAATAAGCAAGTTTCACATGAGGGAAAACTGATGAAAGACCACTACCATCAATGAATCCATGACCTAGCAGAATGATGAAAATTTATGGTATGGGACTCCTAATATGCAAATGAAAAAGAGAAATTTTGATCACTGATGGAAGTATGACTAGATTGACACTAACACCTGAGACATCTTAAAATCATAGGTTAAATGTAGACAACTATAATGATGCATCTGACAGAATATGGAATAAGAGAATAATGGTTTTGGTTGTTCGGGAATGGAGAAGACCTTGGAGTCCGATTCATGTGAATTAAACTATACTGCGAGAGGGCTTAGGAATTTGTATGGCTAGATGGATTTCAAGAGGCCCAAATATGAAACAATGAGCAGAGGCTTTCAAAATATGCAGAGGTGTTGAGAAGGAACAGAGGAGGAGGAACCCACGAGATACAAGCTTAAAAGTCTTAAGAATCTGTCTCCCATGAACTCATAAGAAGCAGATGCAAGTGGAAAATGACCAACAACAGAGATTCATGGAGTGCGAATTAAGGGAGCACAACAAATTTAACACATGAGCGTTATTCATACACGAATTCATGAATAAAAATGCATACCACCTACAACTACATTACACAAATCATCAAAGCAGCAGAGCATGGAAAGATGATTATACATAAATAGGAAATTACTGATAAACAAAGAGAATACAAATACATACTACTCATTTCCCCATCTGGAATCCAAATAAACAACAATGTATATCATATTAAGTTTAAAACAACTCTGCCAAATATGTATCTCAGAGCATGAGGAGCACAATCATACAGAACTACAACAAAATTCTCCAAAATTCCAGAACCTTTCTTTCATCTATGAACCTCCTACATATAGAGTTCCTATTGAGGGTTCACGATCAAATAATCATTCATGATCGACCCACACATGTGAAAACCAAAACATCCTAACAAACTAGCGGAGTGTGCATCAAGCAATCACTTTTGCAAACAGAAAATCAAAACAAAATCAGGTGAAATCGAGATTTCACCAGCAAAACATCATAATCAAACAGTAAAAGGGAAAACATAGTTGGTCACGGAGGCCAAATCCTGTAATATTCAAAATAGAGCGGCGAGGAGTGGCTGTGAACAGGTGGGCAGTCTAGTTTCGATCACCTAATTCCATCTACTATGGAAAGACTCCACTCATTCTCATGACTCACATTAACCGTAATGAAACGACTAGTCATGCTGCATGTGCCAAGCTCTTTAGCGGGGAGTTCTTGGAAAAATTGAAGATGCCATAACTGTGTTTGCCCCGCCAAAACCCATGCTGTGTTTGAAGTGCAAAACCGGAGACTAGATTTCGGAGGGGGGCCTATCCGGTTTGTGGTATTGGATTGGGAGGAGGGGTGCAAAATCGTTGTAGGCTGACACGTAGCACCGGAGGTGGTTTACAAAACCGACCATTTCATAGCCCTCCCCAACCTTAACATTTGGAAGGTGGAGGGGGTGTGAAAATATCATGAGCCATCGACTGTGTGATAGGGAGTGGAGATAAGGGAATAATGGCAGAGGTTTAGCGATGAGCGGGGCTCACTCGCAGATCGAAATCAGAATGGGTTTGATATGAGGAGCGGAAGGTGGGAGTTATACCTTGCGGGGAATGATGTGCAATGTGCGGGAGATGACATGGCATGGCAAAAGTGGGGCCCGCCCATGAATTGCAATCATAATGGGTTTGATATGAGCATAGGAAGGTAGGAGTTATACCTCGCAAGGAGCAATGTGCGGTAGATGATGTGGCATGGCGAAAGTGGGGCCCGCCCGCGAATCACAATCGAAATGGGTTTGATATGAGCAACGGAAGGTAGGAGTTATACCTCGTGGGGAACAATATATGATGTGCGGGAGATGACGTGGCGTGGTGGAAGTGGGGCCCGCCAACGTATCACAATCAGAATGGGTTTGATATGAGCAATGGAAGGTAGGATTTATACCTCGCGGGGAGAGTTGTGCGGTGAGCGGGGAATCAAGTGTTTGGTCTCAATCTAGTCTCCTAAATTGAGTTCATTAATTGTCAACCAGGGTCAGTAAACTGCTGAAGTGAAGTGCACCATATGTGCCTAAGTAACCTTTTCCTACTTCGTTGTGTTTAGTGTTTTTATGATGTTTTTGGTTTTATGGTTTTATTTTGAAAAGGAAAAGAACTAAGTGCTAAATGAAGGGAAACTATTGGTCAAAACAGAGTGAAGCCTAAACTATGATGATAAACAAATGCAAATGCTGAAACAAAACAGAGTCTAACTATGACTAGCAACCAACAAATACAAAGCTTGATAATGACTCTATTGTAAACTCACAACATGAAATTGAAATGAACCTGAGAAATAAACAAGCTAAGTGTAAATGAAGTTTTCTCCTAAATCACTAATCAAACAGATAACTTACAATGTACAACTTCTTTATCCATGAATAAAGATTTATTGGAAAATATGTGGAAAAGAATATTTGTAACAAGATAAAGTTTCTACTCTAAACTAGTTTCTACTTCTGTTTTGCAACTCAATTTAACACCATTAAACCTTTCTCAAAAGTTTTAAATTTTCTTTCAAAAATAGTCTTTGAGAAAGAGGCTTGTTTGTGAAATGATAAAGAAGCTGCAAAATACTCCAGACCTTATAATAATACTATCTTTTGTCCAGATAATTGTGTATGAGTATGAATTTTGAACAAAAGAAGTTTTGTAAATAATTAAGCCCGTGAGATTGAATTTATCAACTAAGACAAAGTAAGCTACAATGGACAACAGCTAAACTTGAAGTGTTAAAGCAATGAGTTAAAACTAAACTAAGATGCTATTAATATACAATGAACAGTATTAAACTAAAGAGCCATTATCATACTTGAAAAGAAAGGACAAAGCTGAACCATATGCATTCTACCTCCGGAGTATTCTATTGAAATTGACATGCCATTACTCTATGAAATTACACAGTCCATCTTGTTCATCATGAATAATATGTTGAAAAAGTTTATTAGAACAATTCTGGTTGTATAACTCAATGCAATTGAAACATAAACAGAAGACTGAAAGTAAATACGTATCTAAACTGTGAAAACAGAGATAAAATACTTATCTAAATTATAAAAATAGAGCTGCACAGGAGGTAGGGGCCCTCCACCACCTGGTAGCATGCAATCGAACTCAAAATTGACTCAGCACGTTCACAGAGATGATGTTTCTTTCATTAAAGGAGATAATGACTGAAAAACAGAGTATTCACGGTTCTGTGGCAAAAGCCAAAAACTAACGAAGATCTAACTAGCGTTGCTTGGTCTCCCAAGTCATATTTATAATGAAATTACATAACAGAACTTGAGATAATGCAGGGATTACTGTCTTTCCCATTCCTATTTGAATTAAAACTCTTATTGAAGGCTGCGTACTTTTGCTGTAGACAGCTGGACTGAGACAGTCCTACTAGAAGTCTTCTTTCTTAAATATGTTCCCACGTATCAAAACCATACACAGAATTCGTTTCTTCCTTCATGGTGAGCAACAAACCATGTAGACATGACGTGGAATATGCCCATATGCGGTTTTTCTTGAGACGACACTTGTAACCCACTCAAACTGTAAAACAGCTGCGGAATTCGGGATCAGCTACGGAATGCGCGGTCAGCTACGGAATGCCTGTATTCTGTAGCTATTTTGCAGAAAATTGTTAAAATAGCAAAATCATGAAAATACAATATGTTAATCAATTTCATGTAACCTTTAAGCAATCATAATCATTCTTCATTGATTTTAGGCTTATGAAGTGATAAAATAATGATGAAATGAAGTGAAGGTTTGTAAAAGAGAAGGCAATTCTAAGGCTCAACATCAAGGATGACGTGGGATGATGGAGGCGGTTCCCATTTACATCAGAATTAGAGAAATGGTGCAGGTGAGTTACCAAAAGTGTAAGTGTAAAGAATTTGCCGATGCGAAAAGGTGAGTGGGTGAAAATAAAGGTTTTATAGCGGAGAGGAAAAAGGGGCTAAGATTTTATTGCATTGGGGGTTTTGCGAAGGAGTGCAATGGTAACAACAACTCCTTCCTCTTATGACTACGAAGTGTCAGTCCATTCTATGCTTGGAATGCTTGGTAATCCCTTTAACCATTCCTACTCTTCCTTCACTTAACTCTCCATGATTCCCTATTCAATTATACAAAACACAAGCCAACATCAGCTCCATTGGGGATGACGCACTCGCTCGAGTGTGTCAAGAACTCGCAAATCACTTGCTTGTGTTCTTAATGTGCCTGGGATCATCGTTAGAAACATTTTCAAGTAGCTTTAACCAAAAACAAAATAGGAATTTATGCAGAAATAACAAACAGAGTATATGAAATTTGAGGATATGTATAATGGGCCATCGTAGCCCACTATCAGTGCTAGAAGTAAGGCTTGAGAAACTCCCCATTAATAGGCATCTTGAGTATGTCTCCTTCCAAATTCTCCAGTGCAAAAGTATTGTTACCTTTGACCTATGCCACCCTCAATGGACCCAACCAAAGGGGGTCGAACTTCCCATGTTTCCCTTTGTCTTACTGTTTGACATCCCATTGCAGCACCAAATCCCCTACTTGGATTTCCCTTTATTTAGATCTTTGATCAAATAGGCATTTCATATTTTCCTGGTACTCTGATAGTATAATGCTTACCTGTTCTCGTGTTTCACTTAGCTCGACCAATTTGTTCATTCTTCTGATAAGGTCATTTGGCTCTTCCTCGCTCTCTTGCAAGAATCGGGCCACAGGTAATGTGAGATGAATAGGGAAGTCTATTTCTCGGCCGTACACCAACTCATAAGGGGACTTACCTGTGGATATTTTAGTGGTGATGCAATTCACCCAGAGTGAAAAATTGAGCTGGGAATACCAGTTCTTTTGGTTTTCACTAATGGTATTTTTCAAGATCCTCACCAGTGTCTTGTTATATGACTCTGGTGAGGAGTGGAGTGCCCCAGAATGATATTATAGTGCTAACAAAATTTCATGAACTTAGACAATTTGAAAGTATGGGCAATATCGGTGATGATTTTAGTAGAGCATCCAAACCTAGCTATTATGTTATCTTCCAGGAACTCGATCACTACCCCATCTATGGCATTCCTTGCAGGCACGACCTCAACCTAATTAGTGAAGTAATTCGTGGAAGTGAGGATCCATCGATGCTCGTTACTAGAAGTCGTGTGAATCTCTCCAATGAAGTCGATTTCCCATTGTTTGAAGGGCTCTTCAACATGGACTGGGATTAATGGGAAAGGTGCAAACCTTTGCTTTTCGGCGAATGTATGACACTTTTCACGGGCCCGGACGCGAGCATGTACATCACCAAATAGCTTGGGCCAAAAGAAGCCCGCTCTTAGGATCTTGTGAGAAGTTGATCGCTAGCTATAATTCCCACCACATTTTCCTTCATGGAACTCTGTCATCACTTCGTCAACCTCCTGCTCTGTTACATAGTAGTAAAATCCTAGCCGGGTCCTGCCAATATAGTCGCTCGTTCGCCACAATATAATCTTGAGTTCGTAACCTCAAAGTGCTATACTTGGTCTTATCATAGTTAGGGGGACACCTTAGGGTTAAAAGGTACTCCACTATATATTTATACCTTAAGGATAGCAGGTACTTTAGATGTGTCTTATGTGTGGAAGATTCTATTCCCTGATGCATACCTGTATTCTCCCGTGCTTCTCCTCCTGTCATAGATAGATTTATCCTGAGAGCCTGACAGTTGGATTTAGACATAATTTTTTCCAGCCCTTGGCCTTTTATGATTTTGGTAGGCTTTATCTCCATATCGTACTCCTGAATATTAGCTATCCATTTTCCCCTTTTTCCTTCGTTGTCGCATTGAACCAGAATATCCTTCATTGCTGTAGTGGGTACGTAAGTTGTTATGAAAGAATGTAACACATACACCTTGTTAGTGTATTTTTTGTCATATTTCCATCAGAGATCAAATTTAATCTTTTGCATTTTCATAGTAGGAGTCCCATACTATAAATTTTCATCATTCCACTAGGTCATGGATTCATTGATGGTAGTGGTCTTTCATCAGTTTTCCCTCATGTGAAAAATTGTTGATTCTCCTCTCTATGGTCTTCAGTCATGATTCACTTTCACTTCACATTGCATGTTATTAGGTCATAGGGTTGGTCTCATTAGGTTATAGGGTCTCATCATAGTCAAATTAATGAGCAAAGTGTCAATAAATATCAGCAAGGATATGAGGATGCCTAATAAGCTCAAAAGCACGGTATCTGTAAAAATCAAAGAAGTTGTTCTTTCAGCTGGATGTAATTGTCACCTCAGAACATGTTTTGAGGTGAAAACAGGGTACTTTGTTTTTATTATCATCTTTTATGTAATTTTATGTCTCCATATGTAATAAGTTGAGTTTCATAAGCTGCTATCTCTACAAAGCCACCACCAGTCCTTTGCAGCCCATCATCAAGGACCAAAGAGAAGGGGATTTTCTCTGCTTTCATTTCAGAGGTGTTCTCCACAAGATTTTTAGTGTAAATCACATTTTAAGTATGTTCATTAGAAGGAGCCTAGAAAGAGCTTTCCAACGGTATATTATACTCTTGAAACTGACTTCTAGATTGGAAGATATGCCTAAGTGAATAAAAGCCCCCAACAGCCTAATCCCCGCCCTTCCTTTTTATTTTCCACTTTAACTTTATTATTTTGCCTTTTTATATAATTTTTGGCCTTTACCGAAAAATTCCTTGTTCCTTTGTAATTACCGCATCCTACAAACTCCGATGCGATGTCGCACCTCCGATGCGATTGCATCGCAAAAGTTCATGGGCTCCCAACCGACCCACCTCCGATGTGCCACTTCCGATGCGATTGATTCTTCCTCAATTCCTCTGATCGCACAATTGCATCACGACATAACACTTAACCTTCCTCCCCTTCCTGCTGATGCGATCATCGCCATCTTTCATCGCATCGCAAAGTCATCGCACCATCGCATCGCAAATTTCGCAAGTTCTTAAGCATTCGACATCGCTCTTCCGATTTCCTGATGCAATTAATCGCATATCGCCCATCGAAATCAGCATTTCCCACAGCACTTCACTCCCGCACTCCGGACATCGCTAATGCGATGAATCGAATTGCACAATCGATGATTCCCGCAATGTTTAAACCCGCTCCCCTTCCCGATTTGCGATTGCGATTTTCCCTGGGTCCCACCAGAAAATCCTTCCGCTCTTTTCAAAAGAAAACGGGCCTTTCTTTGTGTTATGGCGCTATTTTCATTTAATTTTGTTTTAAAAGAAATTTTCCTCCATCGTACATCGCTTATCGCGATTTTCTCGCGCCATGAGTCGTTCCCACTTTCCCACCAGTTTGCGATTGCGATTTCTCCCGGTCCCACCAAAGCTTTCCGCCCATCACACCATCGGCCTCCCATCGCATTGCAAGTTTTCATCGCATCGCTCCATTACGACATGCTCCTTCCCCCCTTCCGATGCTGATTTGCGATTGCGATATTTTTTTGCCCACCACCTTTCCTTTTGCTCTTCTTCAATGAAAATGGGGCTTTTCTTCATTAAAACGGAAAATTTGATTTTCATTGCTTTCAAAGGCATTTTATTTGGTAAAAGGGAAGAAGATATTTGTTAAGGCCGTGAGATAAATATAAACACAGAAATAATTCCGGCATCAACATCAACGATAAATGAAGGGATTGTTTCCAGATTTGTCTCTCTTCTCCTTTGTTTGAGTAACTGTAACAGCAAATCCTCTAGATGGTCAAAATGTATTGTTTCTCCTTTTTTTTTAGAGGCATTCTGTTGGTCTCCTTCCTATATTTAGATTTTAGTTTCTGGGTAGGTGAAACAGTTCCTCCTTCTGCGGATTTTCCCCCTTGAAACTGATCTATTTAATGTAGTTTTTCATCATTTGTAAAGGGGGGGAAAAGGTGGAATAAGTTGGAATAATTGAGGACGCTTTACGCTCCATTTTGTAATAGTTTGGTAGGGAGTTAATAAGGAAATGCAGCACTGATTTATGGGATCCCTGTGGTATGGATTTTAGCACTGTTCTTTCCTTGTGATCATTTATTAATTGTTATGTTTTCCATTCATTCATTCATATTTCTATTTGGATGTTTTCAAGATAGATAGGTAGAATCCATTGTATAATGCTCTACCTTGGGAAAATCATTCAATACTTTATGTTTTCTGTTGTTTGAAGAGGATCCATCTCCCATGCCTTTCAGCTTCTCACCAGTCTTAAAAATTCTATCATCATTTAAAAAAAAGTTGTTAAAATCCTACCTTGCCCCATAGAATACCCTGTATCTCCGATTTAATTCCCCAGATTCAAACTGCCCAGCCCCATCTGATCCATACAACCCAGGAAAAATTGATAAAACATTTAGAGCTACTATACCTAGCCTAAAATCAAATTTCAGTTATACTTCATTGAATATTTTTCACGGAGAGAGCCCTCTCCTGACCTTGTAGGACTAGCTACAACGCTGAGTGTGGTTTGAGGTTACCCTGATTTGCCTTCCTTTAGCCTGAGGTTCAAATTAGGTGCTAACACACCTGAAATGCTTTAAGTGACTTGACCAGAGAATATGCTTGCTTTTCCAGGATATTATATTTTAGTTCAGCATCTTGGAGGACTTGGTTGAAGAACGCAATAGGTTTTTCATGCCCATCATTTTTTTTTTGTAGTAGCACTGCAACTATTGTATGAGGGGAGGCGAAAGAAAAAATCATGAATGGCTTTCCATAATCTGGGACTGCCAGTACTGGAGCTTCCGCAAAGGCCCGCTTGATCCTATTGAAATAATCCTTGGATTCATGAGTCCATTTCACTTCACTATTATTCTTCAGCATTTCGGTGATATTTTGGACGATCTCGACATATTTTGGGATGAACCTTCTAAGGAAATTTATTCTTCCCGGGAATACATGTACTTCCTTTTTTTTCTTGGTAGGGAAATGTCGTTTATCACCTCCACCCGCTGTAGGTCAATATTTACCCCTTCTTTGGTTACTATATTCCCTAACAACTTTTCTTATTCCAGGGAAAACATGGATTTTTGGGGGTTAAGAGACAGACCATACCTTCGAAATTTGTTAAAAGTTCGTCTAAGATCCTCTATATGCTCAGCGTCGCTCTTTGAGAAGACTGTGATGTCGTCCAGGTAAATCAGCACAAAATTATCTTGGTATCCTTGAAAGTGATGTCAATAGCATGATGGAATGTGGCACCGACATTTATCATGCCGAAAGGCATTCGAGCGTACATGAAGGTTCCCCAAGGCGTAGTGAACGTCTTCTTCTTTTGGTCTTCCGGGAGCACCACCACCTGATTATATCTTGAGAAACCATCCATCATGGACATGCAGGAGGATCCCACCACCTTTTGCAAGTTGTGGTCCATCTTCGGGAGGGGGTAGTTGCCTTTGAGTGAGGCTCTGTTCAAATTACAGAAATCCACACAAAGCTTGATCTCACCGTTTTTCTTCCTTACGAGCACTAGGTTTTCCACCCATTCAAAGTACCTCAGAGGGACAATGAACTTTGCCTTCAACAACTTCTTTATTTATTTTTCAATAGATGGGAGAAGAAGAGGGTTGATCTGCCTCAGATTATGTTTATAAGGCTTAATGTCTTCTTTTAGGGGTATCTTACACTATATGACATCAATATCAAAGGTCTTCAAGTCCTGGTATGACCAAGCGAAGACATATTTCTATGATTGGAAGAGCTTCAGGTATTGTCCTTGATATTCTTCGGGGAATCCTTTCGACAACTTCACCACCTTTGGGTCTTCCTCTGCCCTGATGTTCAAATATCTGACTGGCTCGTCGGGAGTTGGTTTGTCGGGGTTCACCGTGATATCATTTTTATCAAACATTCTCTCCAATGGCACAAGACCCCTGGGAATAACATTTCCCTTTAATTTCAAAACTTGGTGGTCGGCCATTGTCTCCTCCCATCTGGTTTTCAGATCTTCACTATTATCCTCGGTCACTAAGTCAATCAACAAACTCGAGAATTCACCCACCATCTCCATAAAATTCTTGAATTTCTCTTCATCCTCGAATACCTACCAATGTTTTACATTGTCCGAAAAGGAGGGTCGATATATCACTTCCACCTCATATCTGAGCAACGGATTCTTCGAAGGGTGGAAATTGCTAGCATCCATAGCTGGTGAGTCAGCCATTTTGTTCTTATCCCATGGCATGAAATGAATGTTAAAAGAAGAGAATAAGTTCTCAACAAAATCCCATACCCCATTCATGTAAGCTCTGAGCCACGGGTGTTTAGTTTGGCATTGGCTCCTGACTTGCCTCACTACAAGATCTGAATCTCCAAAAACCTTGAGGTTCTGTATGTTCATGTTCCATGCTTCCTGAAATCCCAATAGCAGGGCTTCATACTCAACCACGTTGTTTGTGGCTTCCAATTCCAGTTTGAAGGAGAGAGGAATTAAGCAACCCTCAGGTGGTATCAAGAGTACCCCGGTTCTGTTTCCTTCTCGTGAATAAGCTCCATCAAACTGCAAGGTCCAAATTTTGTTCTCCATTCTGCTTATGGGATTCTCTCACATTAGAGGACAAAACTTCATTTCTTGCACAAAATTTTCATCCTCCTCGAGCATAAGACAAGATAATTCACCCTCCTTACCATATACTAGAGAATTTTTCGAACCGTTGGCTTTGGTGACCATCTTCACAAATATGGATTCATGGTATAATATTCTTTCCTCCCCACCGAACACTAGAATAGTGGCATAGGTGAGGTCAATTTTGATTGATCCTCCAATATTTGAACCCCAGGATCTAGACAGTAACATTCCAAACCGAGTTGGGATATCACCTACTACAATGTCCATTACCACACTTTTGGCCGCAATCTGGGCTAGGTTTACTACTAGATATTTTATCAGACCCAAGAATTTCACCCTCTTGGAATAAAAAGAATACAGGTATTTATAACAAATTTTAATCTGCAACCCCAATTTCTCCATGACAGACAAAGGTAATAGATTGTGTGAAGCCCCAAAATCCAGCATGCAATTGTGCAATAATAGGTCATGTATCACTAGAGTCACATAGAATGGTGGAGTGGCTGAGTCCTGTTCTTCTACATGAGGTCCAAAAACTACCATGGGTCCTTCTTTTTGAGGTTTAGGCTGTCGGGCAGTGGGTTTACACCATGGGGCTGCATGAATTGAGACACCCAAGCTTTGTATGAAGGCTGTTTTAGGAGCTCAATCAGGGGGACCAGGATCTTGACCTTCTCTAATTCTTTATGGAGATTAAAGGATGTGGGCCCTTTTTCTACAGTGGATTTCTTGAAATTTTCTTCAGGAGGGTCAGTCAAGTCCAAAGGTACAGATGGGGATTTATCATTTTTGGGAGGATCAGAACCTTGTTTTGTGGAAGTGGATGCAACAGTTTTAAGAGGGGTTGACTCTTCTATTGGCTTTTTCCCCTTATTGGCAGAACTAGGAGGGGTTTTTTCTCTTGATATTTACTCTTAATTTTGTTCTTGCACTCTGGTTCTCTTCCTAGAGGACCTAAGATCATACTTATTGTGGAGTTGAGCTTGCATGAAATCCACGAATTGCTTGCAGTAATTGTCAATCTCTCAGTGTTCTGGAGGGACTTCCTTCTCTTCTTGCTCCCCTTGCAGAGTAAGTTCACCCTCCTCATCATCGGAGTAAGTGAGGAATTGATTCTCTTGGGTTTCTGTGACCTCCTTAGCCTGTTCCTCCAACTCTCCTTCCAATTATAGAGGAGGTTGGATGTGATCGTGCTGTTCCTTCCTTTCCTGCTGCAACAACTGTATAGGGGGCTTCCGATACTGGGGGATTAAACCCATGGTTAGGAATCATTTGGTTGGAACGAGGAGGGGAGTTCTTGGACTCCAATTCAAGCTTAACTAGCTTATTTGAGAGGTTCTTGATCAACTTATCCATTTATTCAATTCAATACTGCTGTGATTCCCTCTCCTGATTAGAAGTAGAAGCCTCCTCCCTGTTCTTTCTTTTGGCTTCATACTCTGTCTTCCCTTTGAATTTAACAGTAGAAGCAAATTTTTCTTCTACCTCCAATGCATCAGTCTGGATCTGGTCCAGAGATGTGGATTTTCTTTCTCTTAGGGTGAACCCAAACTCCGGTTCGAAAGCTCCTGCAAGACCACCTTAGCAGCTGCTTGGGGAGGCTTTATCTCAACAGGGAGATTATTATAGATCTTATTGAACTTATTTATGAATTCTCTTACATCCTCATTATGTCTCTTTTTAAGAGCGTTTAACTCTGTGAGAACGTATCCATGATCCTTCTTTTTTCCCCATTTTAGTGTGAAGAAATTCTCCATTTCTTCCCAAGTGGTGACTGTGTTGTCAGCCAGAGACTTGAACCATTTCCAGTCTTCTCCATCCAAGGATTAGATTAAAAGCCTTAACACCACATCTAAGTGCTCTACATTCACATTCTCAGCAAAGGCGTAGAAGTTTTAAATATGTCTTTCCGCAAAAGTACTATCTTCCCCGGTGAATCGAGGGAGGAGCTTTAGATAAGATTGTGGCATTTCATTCAATACTTGAGGTATAGCCAATGAAGCATATCTGTTGAGGAAGAAACCAAGTAAAACCACTAGGGGTGATGGTGGTAAGTTATGAGGATGATTTGGCTGGGGTATAATAGGTGTGTGATGAATATAAGTTTGGATATTTGTCTGTAAAAAGCTTTGGAGTACTACAACTTCTTTAACTTCTTCTGCCTCGGGAGTAGGGTGCAAGGGAGGGAGAGAAGTATCAATGAATTCAACTTCATCTTTTAAGGCTGAAATAGATAAAGTATAGGTTTATGGAGGATACTCAATTACATGGACTGTGGAGCCAGGGCCGTAGATGTCAACTTTATAGGATGAGGAAGGTGAATCTTCTAGAGAAAATGAGGGTAGGTCAACCTGGCTGTGTTGCTTCTCCTTCCAGATTCTCTTAAATATGATCTTTTCAGGATGAGATACAGAAGGGGTTCTCTATTGGGAAGTATCTGATCGAGTTTGAGGCCTTGTGTAAGCCAGGATTACAACTGATTTGAACTTTGATAATAATGGAGTCGCCAAGGTCAATGTCTAGATGATGATGGAGAAAAGAGAATCTTGTAGGGAAAGAAGAAGCCTACATCAGTGAGAATGGTTACATTTATGAAGGCCAAGTAGTGCTACCATAAGAAAGGGTGCTTATTTTTTGTAGTTCATGTTTTCAATGATAAAGGGAAAGAGGATGAGGATGATGAAGTCCTAAGAAAGTATCTTGTCTTATAGAAGTTTCGGGATGTGTTTCCTGTAGAGATTCTATATTTTTTTCCTCATAGAGAGGTTGAATTTTCTATTGAGTTGTTACCAGGATCAACAACAACATCTAAAGCACTGTACAAAATGAGGACTCCAAATTTGGTGGATTTGAAGTTGCAACTTAACAAGATGCTTGATAAGGGATACATAAGGCCAAGTGTGTCGGCTTGCAGTGCACCAATGTTGTTTGTAAGGAAGAAGGATGGTACTCTCAGATTGTGTTTTGATTACAGGAAGTTGAACAAGGTGGCTATCAAGAACATGTATCCTTTGTCGTGGATTGATTATTTGTTTGATTCATCTAATATCAGGATATCATCAGGAGCACATAAAAGAAGAATAAATCTACAAGACTGCATTTTGTACAAGGTATGAGAACTATGAGTTTGTGGTGGTTCCTTTTAGTCTTACGAATGATCCAACCAGCTTCATGTGTTTTATGAATTGTGTGTTGCACCCTTTTCTGGATAATTTTGTGATAGTTTTTGTTAATGATATATTGGTATATTCAAATAATGAGGAGGAGCATGCAAATAACCTAGAAACGATATTGAGGTTATTGAGAGAGCATCATTTATATTCCAAGCTGAATAAGTGTAGTTTCTTTCAGACTCATAATCATTACTTGGGACATGTTGTTTCCAAGGACGGGATAACGATGGCTCCAGAAAATATTAAGGCTATCATGGAGTGGCTAGATCTGAGGAATGAAAATGAATTCAGATCATTCATTGGACTAGCAGGTTATTACATGTGGTTCATTAGTAAATTATCAAAGATTGGCTATCCTATCACATATTTGTAGAGGAAAGGGAAGAAGTTTGAATGGACTTAGGAGTGTGCAGCTAGCTTTGATCAGTTGAATAATTTGCTTATCAATTCTCTAGTTTTGAAGATTGCAGATCCTGACAAGGAGTTTGTGGTTTGTAGGATTATCTTACACTAGTGGATTTTGCTTAAATAATGGGTATCACGAATCCTTGAAGATGATTTAATTTGAGGCTCTTTATGGGCAGAGTTATAGTACTCCTATCGGATAGAGTGATCAAGTGAACAGGTTGTTGATTCGACCAAATATGTTGACTGAGATGGAGCGGGAGATGTAGGTTATTAGAAGGAATTTTAAGGCAAAACATGAAGAGAAAAATAGTTATTTGGATCAAAATAGAGCATTCAAGGAGTTTTAGGTTGGGGATCATGTGTATTTGCGCAAGGCCAAGAGGAGCTATTTGAGGATTGGATCATGTCCCAAGCTGACACCTCGATATTGCAGACCTTTTGAGATCCTTGAGAGGATTGGAACAATGTCCTATAGACTTGCACTGCCGCCAACAATGAAAGTCCATGATTTTTTCCATGTTTCATTTCTTAAGAGATATGTGCAAGATGTTGATCATGTGATTGATTGATCTGTATTACAGGTGGAACCAAAGGGAGAGTTCTAGCCAAATCCATAATGAATATTGCAGCGGAAACAAATCATGCTCTGGAACAATGCAATAAAGTAGGTTAAAGTGCAATGAAAGCACTTTGGGCCCAATGAAGCTACATGAGAGATGGATGATCATATGTGGAAATTATATCCTTCTTTATTTGTTGGTTGAAACAAATGATTTTTTGATATGTATATGTGTGTGTGTGTGTGTGTGTGTGTGTGTGTGTTTGTAAATACCGCATCGAGTTTTTAGCAGTTGTCATTGTAAATATTGCATCGATTTGTGCTACAAAGCTCTTCAGGCAATGCGTTTTTCTAGTCATAAGTGTCATAGAACATTGAGGAAGGTGTTCCCCCAAGGGGGAGGGACTTGTAACAACCCTGAGTTGATTTTCTATCTAAATAAATAAGACCAAAGTCATGGGACACGTATTCCAAGATGAATGGAGGGAAAAACACTATAGTGGGTATCACTTGTGGTTTATTTTTGGTTATGGAAGTTGGAAAATGAAAAGAGGAATTAAATGGAAATTAATTAAGACAATAAATGAAAATAGGAGAAAAAGGAGATGAAGAGATAAATATTCATGCGAGAGAAATTATGGGAAAATGAAAGAAAAATAAATAAGGAAAGGAAGAGACTAGTCATCAATACTAAAAGGGCATCAGAGAAATAATTCATGACTTTTGGCCAGTTTAGCTTTTGTCAGTTCTAGCTTTCATCATTTTCAGAGAGAGATCTCTAAGGGAAGAGAGAGGAAGAAATTTAATACAATAAATCAAGCAAGGAAAGCAAGGTAGCATAAGGAAAGGATGGAAAAGCAACTACAATTTTATGAAACTCGCTCACAAAAATAGAAGAAAACATAGATCGACGATTTAGAAATCAACCTATTTGAGGGATAAACCTCCTTTACATTACATAAATGAACAATTCTTGGATGATACAAATGAAAAAACCTCATTTCTATATATAGGAGTCTAATGGGTCAGAATATAATCCTAGCCGACATAACAATAACAATGTAAGGGCACAACAATAATAATAGTGGGCTTCTATGGGGTAAAATAATAGCAATATGGGGACTACATGGGCACAACAATAACAACAAGGGGGCTATAATAAAAATAACAATAAGGGCATACACTAGTGTTATAGGGACTTAACATGCCCCTATCCTTCAAACAAGTGGTGTCCTCAACGCTTGATTATTTTTGGATGCTTCTATATAAAATTCTCATCCTCCCATGTGGAATCTTCAATGGGTAAGTTCTTCCACTTGCTGATATACTCTTATATTATTAGATTTTTGTAGTTGTCGAATTCTTGTTTCTGTGACTGCTTCAGGTTCCAATATGAATTTTCCTTCCTCGTCAAGTTCTGGAAATATTGTTTGAACTTTGAGTTTGTCACCTATAACCTTCTTTAAGCATGAAACATGGAAAACTAGGTGCACTTGGGAAGATGCAGGCATCTCCAATTTGTATTCCATAATACCAATATTTTGCAACAACTTGTAAGGACCATAGTACTTTAACGATAATTTATTATAATTCTTAGCTTGCTTGAGGGACATTGGTTTGTATGGTTGTAGCTATAAAAATACCCAATCAACTATATCAAAACTTCTTTCGCTGCGATGTTGATCTGCCTTTTGTTTCATTCAATTATGCACCAAATTTAGGTTATCCTTTAAGAGTTGGAGAACTTGTTGTTGATGCTCAATGTGATATTCCACTGCTTGATCATCCGTATAACTTTCATTTCACACTTCAAACCATCCACCTTAGCCTCCAAGTCTGCTTTTAAACCATCTATGTCATCTTTGGTTGCTCTTTGTGAGATCGAAATTCATTGTACTTGGTACCATAATTTTGATATATCATACTGCAATTCTTCCTCTTCATGCATCAAAGTAGAGTTTTATGATGGCTTAATGGGTGTATAATTCTTTTTGGGAGGGATTATAGAACCCAATACTGATAATAATGCTTCAATATTCCCTTGGAATCACTTCAATTGATTTTTCAAACAAAATTTATGCAATTAAAAAAAAAAATACACACCTTTTTCTTTCTTTTTAGGAGGTATATATTGAACCTAATTTAGCTCTATGATTTCTGATATTTAATATCTAAACTTCATTCCTGTAGCAGTCCTCTGAGTCCTCCTTCCAATCCCACAGGTCAGACCTGATTTGGATTCTTCAAGCTAAAGTTATGCCCAATCTCCCACAATGACCTAATTATGGGCTGGTTCAGCATAGATAACTTGTACGGCATGCCACGTGTAATTGTTTTATTCTTAGGCTCTAAAATTGATACACAAGAAACCAAAGTCTGTGCACTTTCGGTCACTTTTTACAGAATTCCAATCCAATGTCTGAAATGAAAGTTATGAATATTTTCCCTCGGTCACCTGTTTGAGATGAAATTATGGAGCCTGCAAAAACCCTAACTTCCACAGATCATATCTTTGAAAATATTGCGAACCAAGGACTGAAATTGTTACAAGACGTGTCTCCATATTTCAGTTCAAATTGTTTTTTTTTAGCTTCTTAACTTTCATATAAAAAACGTTATAGTGAAAATTCCACAATTACCTGTTTGGAGCAGCAAAACCCTAGAATCCAAAGCTCTGATACCAAATGTTATGAAACCTACTCACAAAAATAGAAGAAAAGATAGATCAATGACTTAGAAATCAACCTCTTCGAGGAGGAAACCTCCTTTACATTATATAAATGAACAATTCTTGGATGATACAAATGGAAAAACCTCCTTTCTATATATAGGAGTCTAATGGGTCACAATATAATCCTAGCCGACATAAAAATAACAATGTAAGGGCACAAAAATAACAATAGTAGGCTTTTATGGGATACAATAATAACAATATGGAGACTACATGGGCACAAAAATAACAATAATGGGGCTATACTAATAATAAAAATAAGGGGATACAATAGTATTATAGGGACCTTATATCCTTCTTTATTTGTTGGTTGAAGCAAATGAATTTTGATATGTATATGTGTGTGCATGTGTGTGTGTGTGTGTGTGTGTGTGTGTCATTGTAAATACCGCATCAAGTTGTGTTATAAAGCTCCAATAAGCAATATGTTTGTTATGTTTGTCATGGTTTTCAACAGTTGTCATTGTAAATACTACATCGAGTTGTGCTATAAATCTCTATAGGCAATATGTTTTGCTAGTCATAAGTGTCATAGAAAATTAAGGACGATGTTCCTCCAAGGGGGAGGGACTTGTAATGACCCTGAGTTGATTTTCTATGTAAGTAAATAAGACCAAAGTCACGGGACATGTATTCCAAGCTGAATGGAGGGAAAAACACTATAGTGGGTATCACTTGTGGTTTATTATTGGTTAGGGAAGTTGGAAAAGGAAAAGAGGCATTAAATGGAAATTAATTAAAAGAACAAAGGAAAATAGGAGAACAAGGAGATGAAGAGAGAAAAATATGCATGTGAGATAAATTAGACGAAAATTAAAGAAAAAGGAAAAAGGAAAGGAAGAGACTAGTCATCAATAATAAAAAGGCATCAGAGAAACAATTCACGTCTTTGGTCAGTTTAGATTTTTGTCAGTTCTAGATTTGTTCATTTTCAGAAACAGAGCTCTAAGGGAAGAGAGAGGAAGAAATTTAACACAATAAAGCAAGCAATGAAAACAAGGGAGTAGAAGGAATGGATGGAAAATCAACTACAACAAGAGGACATTGTAGGTAATAGGTTGAATGTGTGATTTCATTGCTAAGATTCAAAATCATGGTGCGTGCATTTGGTTATTTGGTTTCTTTGCTTCCAATAACTAGGATTTTCCTAGATTTGCAACGGTTTTAAACCTTTCCTTACCATTTGCTGGATAAACTTGGTGTTTTGGGTTCCTTGTTTGGTTTAAGATTTGGATCGCTAGTAAAATTTGGATCGTGGTGATGTGGTCTCAGAAATTCCAAAGGGTCAAGAGTGGAGATGGGATTTCTCCTTGAACACTTGATGGATGGGTGGAGACATGAAAATTCCTCTAGGTGAGGTGAAGAAAGTTGGAGGAATCCAAGATTTTTTGGTGTTATTTATTTTTGTACTAGTTTAAGATGAAATCAATGTGGTTGAGGGTTGAGGTGGTTTGGTGTCTAGAATCCATGGTTGGTTATGTTTTGGTTTAAACCATATGATCCCACATTCATGCTTGGAATATGGAAAAAGGGTGATTGGTGGAAAGAGAGATCTGGTTCAACCCAATCTATGGTCGAGTGGTACGTGGAAGTCCCTGACTTGGTTGAAATTTTCATATGTTAATATGAGTTATTTTATTATTGTGATCAATCAACGCATGTACTGGTTATTGCGTTGATTTTATGACTGATTTGTCTTGGATCCATTCTGGTTATATGTTGGTTATAGGCATGGTTAAATGATTTTCTCTTGTTATAGATCTTGTTAATGACTTGATAAGTTATTTAATGGTTATGTGAGTGCATGGGATAACTAGTGTTGTTACAACTTGTGTGAGAGGGCTTTGATCCTTCTTGATAATTCCTTGATGAAGTTAAGAAGAAATTGAACATATATGCATTCATGACCTACAAATTATTATGTTTATCATATGTTTGAAAAAAAAATTATCATATGTTTGGCTTGTTTTGGAAATATATATCCTTATCACTTATCATATAGATCTATCTTCACCATAGAATTGATTCTGGAAAGTTTTGGGTTGTTCTGGGAAGTGGCATGTAGGGTAGCCCTAAAAATATGGCATTGATTTCATTGGCGCAAACATGGAACTAGGATATGTATGTTGTAACTACATGGAGGGAGGCCCATGTGTGTGTTGGGCATAATAAACAGCCTAACATTTAATTGTAAATAAGGGAGTTAGTAAACTTAGAGGCGCATCACTGGAAATGCCAGAGAAGGACTTCAACAACTTGCACTATTTAATACAATGACACAACACCGTTTTGGAAACTGGAATAAAAAGAAATTACTTTACAAAAAATAAAAGGAACTCTCAAGCGGCTGCAAACAATCCTAATTACCGAAATAAAATTTTATGTTTATCTTCAGTATAGTTGTTGACAGATTAACAATTGGGCCTTTGAAGAGATTTTCCTTTTTAAGGATTTTCCTTCCTACACTAAGTTATTATTCCTGTACTCCTCCAATCTGCTTGCACTAGTACAGGCACAAGGATTATGTGCTGGAAGTATCTTTTACACTTATATTGGAGATTTATGTCTTTATGTAGCGACTCTCAGCCTTGGGACTAGAACACTCTATTCCTGTATCAGGATATTGGTTCCTGTACCAGAACAAAGGTTCCTGTACCAGAATAGAGGTTCTTGCACCAAATTTTCCAATTACTTTTGGGAAAGGAAAGGGTGTGCTAATCTATGAAAGAAATTTGCAAAGGCGAATCTGAATTCTGAAATAACCTACACATGAAAAATAATGCTTCAACCAAGTTGAAGCTTGTAATGGAAATAAAATTTGAAATAAAACAACTTCAAAAGTTAAAACACACTTTCTTCAATGCAGTGAAAGAAATAACTCAAGTATAGAAATAGGATTTTATCCCTGTGATAGTTACTCACATAAACCAGATCTACTTTTAATCTTTGTTAACTCAAAAAGGTCCACTTTAATGATTCATATTTACCAGTATTAACTCTTTCCTTTTAAAAATATGAAGTGTAGGCACAGATCAATGTGT
Source organism: Pinus albicaulis (assembly GCA_034641835.2). NCBI lineage: Eukaryota > Viridiplantae > Streptophyta > Pinopsida > Pinales > Pinaceae > Pinus > Pinus albicaulis. The sequence continues at coordinate 452,431,976 of CM076578.1, forward strand.
TGTAACAACGTTTGTTCATCAGTTAACAAAGCATATTTTAATTCTTAATATTTAAACTCTTGGTATTGAAAGGGATTATATTTACTAATGCGAATTCACTTGCAGAAATAAATCGAATTATTGTGAAGGAAATAAATGAAACAATCTTGCTGTAATGAACTGAAAAACCAAGTTGTAGAAATTATAAAACGTACTAGTGTAGGAATGTGCTTGCACGATTCTAGGTGGAAATAAAATAAGATTTGTAAAAGGAAATGACTGAAACTAAATCGAACTTAATTAATAAACATGCCACAGATTCGTCACACTTGACTATCAATGAAAGAAAACCAAAATTCTTATGAAGAAATAAATCATAAACTCAATCCACACTTTGCATAAATAAAATCAACACATGCCTTTAATTGAAAGAAAGCACGAGAGGTCAAATGAGATGGGTTGGTTGGGCCCTAGCCAACCAACTCGTTTCTTGTTTTAGGAAACTTGAAGCTTTAGCACTCATAGACACATCAGTAATATATTAAAACACAGAATGCAAAAAACATGGCGTCGCTCCTTTGTATTAATTTCAAATCAACAAATGTACATTATGAATTCGAGTCCAGCCCAGAACGAGGGTGCAGGGGGTAGAACCCCCAACACTCAGCTCAACAGCATCAAGGTACAATGAAAATGGCTTCTCCTCCACCACTCCTCTTCTTCACTTGGAGCCATAACTCTTCTTTTATAAACTTTTACATTACAAATTTGGCATTAAACAAGTCAATCCTTTGCAAACACATGGGGATTGAATCCCAAATAATAATCATCAATATAATATCAGTAATATCATTTCCCTATTGTAGGAATGAAGATTTACCACGAATTTCCCAAATCTGGGCATTTCCTAGAATTCTGGAAAAATTGGTATTTTTAACAAACTGCCTCCAAAGACCTCTTTGTATCTCCTTAACCATTATGAATTCTAGAAAATGGCCCATGCCTTACTCAATTTCCTATGCTGGGAAAAAAATCCATGTTTTGGAATTTTAAGATTCACAACGATCGGCATGAAAATCGAGGAGGAAATAGGCAGTTTGGAAACTACTGGCTGTGTGTTTTCTAGAATTATGGAAAAAACAGTCTTTTTATAAAAGTGCTTTAAAGACCTGTTCATAAATTTTAGAATACTTCGAATCTTGGGAAACTGTTTGGGTTCTCGGTAATTGGTTATATTTTTGAAAAACCCATTTTCTTGTATTTCCGTAATTCACCTCCATATGCTCAAAAAATGAGGTCAAACTTGGCCGTTTAGAAATTATGCGGATTTTGAGCAGTTTTATTAATTTGCAATGCTGGTGCAGGAACTTGGCCTTGATTAGAATAGGCATATAATCAACTCTATAAACCTACAAACACACAAAATATTATTAATGATGTTTTTAATGTTTAAATCTCGTTAAAAAAAGGGAATAGCAAATAATTACTTATTATCTTCAAGAATGCACAAAACTACGACAATAACTATTCAAGCTAAACAAAAGCATGATGGATTTCAAGTAAAAGGTGATATAAAGTAAGAAAAACAGAGGCCCAACATCCCCCCATGCTAACCTTCTTGCATGTCCTCATGCAAGGAAATCAATTTTTGTATTGTCGCCTCCTTGCAAAAAACAAGATTAAAGATTTATGGACACTCGTAATAATGTTCCTGCAATTTTGTGTGACCCATATTTCCTTCACTAGATAGAGCTTGTTCCAAAAACAAAGTGTCTGCTGGACTCTTTATTTGTTTAAACTGATTTCACGAAAATATAACACAAAGGCTGCCATGGGAATACTAAATTTCAAGAATGGTGTTATTTACTTGAATAAAATAGCCAACTTATTAAAATTTCCATAAACATTTCTGGGGCATCCTCGATCATGATTTTTACTTTAATATCCTCATTGTAAATATGAGTGACATGATTTGAAATCCACGGTGTTAAAAGTAGCCATAATAATACTTTCCCACAGTGACCATCTTACCATTATCCACATATAGTTGAAGCTCCTCTTTTCTAGGCAAGGTGAGGTACCTGCACTAAAGGTCCCACATCCATAAAAACAAATTATTCCAAAAATATATAATTCCAAGGCATAACATCTGAAGGATCTTTAAATCCATTCTCAAAGAGATACGATAATGAATTCAGGAAGACAAAAACAACCAAGTAAATCATAGTGTAAGTTTAACTTTAATACCGCAGGCATTTCCCTATTGCCAACAGGCATCAATAGCCTTGACAGGGATGCCTTTTAACCCATGAAATGCCTGTGTCCCAATTGTTAGATATAGATTTAGAGTTGATTCAAAGAATTTACATTTTTTTTTAAATTAATTGAAGACCATTGTCCCGGCTTGGTAACCAGCTAATGATAGTTCCATTCACAAGAACTAACAAGAAAGAACAAGTTGTCTTGTGATGAGACCTCTTGTCTTCCATATTTTCAACTAAAAGCCATTACCCTGGCTTGGTGACCAGTGCGGTAATGTTGTTATCGTTAGGACCCATGATCATGGTAGGTCGGCTCGTAATGAGACCTCCTATCCATCAATTAATCTATCTTATATAAAAGCTCTGATTATAATTAACCTTAAATAGGTTACTTAATAGTTGGGGAGGCGATTCTGCTCCTTAAGAGTACGAGATGGTGTGAAAAGTTTTTAATTACTAATATTTACTGGTTGGTCCTTCTACCCTGAAGACTCATTTTAAATAAAACATCTTAGATAATGACTAAAAAATTCCACAAATTTATCATGTCAAGGTTCTTGTGAAAACTTTTGATAGTTTTGTAGGCGTGGTCCACCATAGGAAGATTCTCATCAATACCTTCAAAGAGGGTCTTAAAATTTTTTCTAGATGATAGTTATTGGTCAATAATCAAAGTCACTTTATAAAATATGAGGCATTAAGAGTGAATTTATTATGACAAGTCTTACCACAAGAGTGCATTATGATAGAAATTTCAATAGTTGTTCCTTAGGAATTGTAATTTCAAGGGTGTTGTTATAACAATTTTATTCCAAATGGAGTTTTTATTTATTGTTTCTATATTACCCTAGTACCCTAATTTAGAGAAGGGAAGATCTCCTTCAAGTGTAGGAATACTTCCAATGTAGCCATGTGCATAAAAAAATACTAAATATACTCACACTCGGGTTTAAAAAGTAAATTATAATGCATATTAGAGTATGAGAAACCAACTTACTTACTTGATATGGTACCAAGAGTTTCTGAATGATGATAGAATAGCGTGTGCTAACAATTGTTTAGAACCAAACTTCAATAGGACCCACATATTCATGTTTCTCCAGCTTGAATAGGTCTTCCACAACTTGATGTTTACTCTCTTCAGATTGACAAGGATGGTTAAGGGAAATTCTAGGGTTTTCTTCTTGGTGATCCTCAACAATGGTTTTCAAACAAGTTCCAATCATATATTCCTCCTTTAATGGTTTATGGATTAAATTTTCTTCCCGAGGTAAATTTTGTGTAGTAATAGGGGAAGTTTTTGAATTCACTCCTATCCCCTCTTTTAAAGATATGGTATTACATTCAATAGGGGAGTGAGTAGGAAAAATAAGTGTTTTAAATTGATGTGTAACTTGATAATCAGAATTAGGATTTGGTTGCACAAATGATTGGGACCATAGAGAAGGATAACATGGTGGTTCATTGGACACAAATTGTAACTGTTGTGGCACATGTAATGAATTTTGCATGGGGAATTTCCCTAGAGAGGAGGCTCAAAACCATCCTTGAGGTTGTGGGAATATATGTCTCGAGGGAGAGGTCCAATGTGGCCATAAGGTGGGGTATTGAATTAGAGAAGGATTATAAGTTTGCCATGGAACTGTAGGGTTTTGGATGTGTTGAAGAACCTGTTGGGGATAATAAATACTATTCCAAGTATTAAATGATGATGAGTTTTGAGCTATACCTGGTGGTTGATTTATTTCCTTAGTTGATTCCTTAAACACATGTTGAAACCCCGATAGTGATGGAAAATAATTTGCTAAATGATCCTCCTTGCACTGCTTTTTTTCTTCCTGCAAATCATCCAATTGTAAATTTAGACAAGATTTTGTAACTCCTATTTTTGTACCAGATTTAAAAAATTGAGAAGAAGGTTCTCGAGAATTCTTACCAAGCTTGGAGATTCCTCTTGAATATCTAATGCACAATTTACAAACATCATCATATGGTAAGTGAGAAACATCACCCGCTCCTATAATATTTAAATATTCTAAAAATTCATCTTTGATTCCTTTGAGTAGGAGTGTTTTCAAGGTCTCTTTTACCAAATTCTTATGTTTATATTTTTGAAGGTTGTATCAAAATCGCTCAACATAGTCCTCCAAAATTTCATTTTCCCCTTGTGTTATTCCAAAAATATCTTCATCGGCCTGGTAGTAGTCTTGGTATTTCTTCAAGAATACATTCTTCATGTCTTCCCATGTTTGAATGCAGTTCCCTCCAAGGCTCATGAACCATCGGAGAGATGCTACTTTTAGAGTAAGAGGAAACACTTGCAACCTTTGAGAATTTTTACAATGACCATATCCTCTACAAATCACTTCAAATTGAAATAAGAATGTATATGGATCTTCATTTTCCAAACCATGGAATTTTGGTAGTGCATATGGGGGAATATTATGCATTTGTGCAACTCCCGGATATTTGATAGGGAATTCAAAAGTAACAATGTTTGCCATTACTTACTAAATGAAAAGAGGCTCTCCGTGTACTACTGTGAGACTCCTCCTTCAAATTTTCTTGCCAATTGATCAGTGAAATAGGTGCATTGGATGATTGATATTAGCCTCAAAACTCCTCATTGAAAAATGCCCTGATATACCATTTCTTTGTTTTCAACAAGCTAGTTGGTATATCTTGTTAGCACATGGTTTAATAAATAGGGGGGTTCTTACAGCACCCAAGAAATTAATTTTTTTTTAAAAAGAATGCATGAAAGAAACAAATTCAAAGAATCAATTCTAAGGAAAAAATTTGCGAGAAAAACTAAGTAAAGAGAAAACCAAACTACAACAGGTTACTAAGGTCAATCCCCTTAGCGCCTCCCTGACAACGGCACCAAAATATTGGGCGTAATAAACAACATAACATTTAATTGTCAATCTGGGAGTTTGTAAACTTAGAGGCACAACACTGGAAATGCCAGAGAAGGACTTCAGCAACCTGCACTAGTTAATACAATGACACAACACCATTTTGGAAACTGGAATAAAAAGAAAGTACTTTGCAAAAAATAAAAAGAACTCTCAAGTTGCTGCAAACAATCCTATTTACCAAAATAAAATTCTATGTTTACCTTCAATATAGTTGTTGACAGATTAACATTGGGTCTTTGAAGAGATCTTCCTTTTTAAGGTTTTCCTTCCTGCACTAAGTTATTATTCCTGTACTCATGCAATATTCTTGCACTAATACAGGCACAAGGATTATGTGTTGGAAGTATCCTTTACACTTATACTGAAGATTTATGTCTTTATGCAGTGCCTCTCAGCCTTGGGACTAAAGAACTCTGTTCTTGTATCAGGATATTGGTTCCTGTACCAGAACAAAGCACCAAGTTTTCCAATTACTTTCGGGAAAGGAAAGGGTGTGCTAATCTATGAAAGGAATTTGCAAAGGCAAATCTGAATTCTGAAATAAATTGCACATGCAAAAGAATGCTTCAACCAAGTTGAATTTTGTAATGGAAATAAACTTTGAAATGAAACAACTTCAAAGGTTAAAGAACACTTTCTTCAATGCAGTGAAAGAAATAACTCAAGTATAACAACAGGATTTTATCCCTGTGATAGTTACTCACATAACCATATATGCTTTTAATCTTTGTTAACTCAAAAAGGTTCACTTTAATGATTCAAATTTACCATTATTAACTCTTTCCTTTTAAAAATATGAAGTGCAAGCACATATCGATGTGTTGTAACATGGTTCGTTCATCAGTTAACAAAGAATATTTTAATTCTTAAGATTTTAACTCTTGGTATTGAAAGGACTTCTATTTACTAATTAACATTCACTTGCAGAAATAAATTGAATTCTTGCGAAGGAAAGAAATGAAACAATCTTGCTGTAATGAACTGAAAAACCAAGTTGCAGAAATTATAAACGCACTAGTGTAGGAATGTGCTTGCACGATTCTAGGTGGAAATAAACTAATATTTGTAAAAGGAAATGACTAAAATTAAATCGAAATTAATTAATAAACATGCCACAAATCCATCACACTTGACTGTCAATGAAAGAAAACCATAATTCTTATGAAGAAATAAATCATAAACTCAATCCACACTTTGCATAAATAAAATCAAAACACACATTTAACTGAACGAAAGCATGAGAGGGAAAATGAGCTGGGTTGGATAGGCCCTATCCAACCAAATTGTTTCCTGTTTTAGGAAAATTGAAGCTTCAGCACTCAAAGACGCATCAGTAATAGATTAAAACACAGAATGCAAACAGCATGGCGTAGCTCCTTTGTATTAATTTCAAATCAGCAAATGTATATTATGAATTCGATTCCAGCCCAGAATGAGGGCGCAGGGGGTAGAACCCCCAAAACTAAGCTCATCAGCCAAGGTGCAATGAAAATTACTTCTCCTGCACCACTCCTCTTCTTCGCTTGGAGCAATAACTCTTCTTTTATAACATTTTACATTACAAATTTGGCATTAAACAGGCCAATCCTTTGCAAACACATGGGGATTGAATCAAAACTAATAATCATCAATAGAATATTAGCACGATCATTTCCTTATTGAAGGAATGAATATTTACCATGAATTTCCCAAATCTGGGCATTTCCTAGAATTTTGGAAAAAATGGTATTTTTAACAAACTGCCTCAAAAGACCTCTTTGTATCTCCTTAAACATTATGAATTCTGGAAAACGACCGGCATCATACTCAATTTACTATACTGGGAAAAAACCCATGTTTCAGAATTTTAAGATTCGCTACGATTAGCGTGAAAATCAAGGAGGAAATAGGTAGTCTGGAAACTACTGGTGTGCGTTTTCTAGAATTCTGGAAAAAACAGTCTTTTTTATAAAATTGCTTCAAAGACCTGTTCATTAATTTTAGAATACTTCGAATTTTGGGAAATGGTTTTGGTTCTAGGTAATTGGTTATATTTGTGGACAACCCATTAGCTTGGATTTCTATAATTCACCTCCATATGCACAAAAAATGAGGTCAAACTTGGTCGTTTAGAAATTATGCGGATTTTGAGCAGTTTTATTAATTTGAAATGCTGGTGCAGGAACTTGTCCTTTATTAGAATAGGAATATAATCAACTCTATAAACCTGAAAACACACAAACTGTTATTAATGATGTTTTTCATGTTTAAATCTCGTTAAAAGAAGGGAATAGAAAATACTTACTTATTATCTCCGAGAATGCACAAAACTACAACAATAAATATTCAAGCTAAACAAAAGCATGAGGGATTTCGAGTAAAAGGTGCTATAAAGCCAGGAAAAAAAGAGGCCCAACAGTGTGCGACTAGAGCCTTCCATCTACACTCACCATGTCTTATGCATGCGGCTAGTCTGTGAGCTCAATTAAAAAGAAGTTCTAGCTCAAGTTCTAAGCACCAGGGGTTGTGGTATGACACCTAGGTGATCTAATGTCCCTGAGAGGTTTCAATAAGTTTCTAGTTAGTAGGAACCACTTCCATAACTAGAACTTGGATGTTGGGTCATGTCATAGTAACTCTCAACTCATGTTTACCTGAAGAGCTTGTAAAAGCGGGTAAATGTGGGATGGGGTTGTTACAGGGTAGTATGAGAGTGAGGTTGCAGCATTGGACCTCAGGGTAAATGCATATTGTCATGCATGCATGTTGGTTGTCTATATGTTTTTATGCATGCATGTTAGCTAATTTTTGTTATGGTTACGATATTAATATATGAATATGTTGCTTTTGATGTTTCATCATGCTAATCTGGATTGGCTTATGCAAATGCAATAGCCTCCCCTAAGATACCTTGAGATATGATTTTGATTATGTTTCTACATAGATAACAATCGCATATTGCGGGACATAGAAGGACAAGATATGAAGAGAAAAATAGTTGAGTACAACTCATATGACTCTATGTATAGGCCGAAAGAGACATTGGTAGGTTGGGAGAGATAAGTTGAACAGTAGGGAGAGGAAAATTCTCCTGGTCTGGTAGACACGTTAAGAATTTTGAAGGCATAAATTATGAGTTGTAAGGAAAACAATGAGCGGTTTATTGAGGCACAATAAATACTTTCCAGAGCATAGGAAAAGCAATTTGAGGTTAATACAATGATTCTTCAGAGCCTTATAGATTTTCAAAATTAAGGAAAACTGGGGATTTGAATCATGGACAAGAGGAAAAGACAAATGGTGCAGATGGAAGCAGGTATTTGAAGGCATACAAGATGGATATATATGATACAGTGAGAGGTGGAACATCCTTGGATACACTTGATAGGAGGGCTAGCACACATGGATTTTATTCTAGCTCCAGTTTTAAGAGACATCATCATCATCACCGCCAACATCCTTATAGGAGGAGTGAGAGTGGGTAATTTCCATAAAATTTCAAGAAATCAAAGTCTTCTACTTTTGAAGGAGAAATTAAGAAATCCAAAGCATGGTTGCTTGGAATGAATAATTTCTTAAGATTGCATGATTATTCAGAAAACATGAAGGCCAATATATCTACATTCAGACTCAAGGGAAAGGAACACATCTCGTGGGAGGATGTTAATAATGTCAGAGGCATTAGGGAAGAGGATTTGATTTAATGAGTTTGGAAGACTCTTAAGGAAGAAATACTTATCTAAGAGGTATTATGAAAGAAAGGCCAAGGAATTATATGAACTCAAGACGGGTTCCATGATAGATGAAGAGTGCACGACAAATTTCTAGATTTGTTGAGGTATTTGCCATACCTCAAGGATGAGAAACAAAGATCTAAGCGTTCATAAATAAACTTCCATTAGCATTCAAGGATCATATTGAGTATGACGAGCCTCAATTATTGGAGGAATTCATTGGAAAGCTGAAGCAGTGTTATGAGCAGTCTAAGGACAAGCTTGAGTTTAAGCATGATTGAAAAGGTAATGAGAATAATAAAAGAAAATGGTCTAAGAAGCGAGGAATATCTTAGGATGTAGGTGACAGGGAGAATGTGGGACCTCATAATAAGTTCAATGTAGCTGAGAGAGGACATGGGCCTCAGCCTGAGAAGTATAAAAATAAAGGATATGACAAAAAACCTTTGAGGTGTAGAGCATCGCAGGAGGGATTTTCCATCATGTCATGTTGGCAGGCCTCAAAATTACAATGCTCGAGAGGCACAAATAGTTGGGGATGTAGGCCAAAGCGTTTCCTATATCTATGCAGTAGTGATAGTAGGTAGGTAGATCATCAAACATATATTATCGAGATGGAAGGTAAGCTTTGTGATAAAGTTGTTTCTATTTTGATTGATGTTGGATCTAATTATAGCTATATTAGTCCTAACCCGGTGGATCAGTGCTGATTGAATAAGAAAGTGCATGAAAAATATTGGTTGGTGTAGTTGGCTATAAGGACCAAGAGAAGAGTTCATCAATGGGTGATATTTTGTGCATTTGAGCTTAATGGCATGCCTACATCAACACATCTAAATGTGCTTCCTTTGGGACCATATAACATGATTTTGGTCATGGATTTGTTGTTCATTCACAAGAAAAAGGTGGACTAATATGACAAGGCCATTGAGTTCCTGGATGATGATGGAGAAAATAGAATCTTGCATGGAAAGAAGAAGCCTACATCAGTGAGATTGGTTACGACTATGCAGGAAAATCGTTACCATAGGAAATTGTGTTTATTGTTTACAGTTCATGTTTCCAATGAAAAAGGGAAAGAGGATGAGGATGATGAAGTCCATAGAAAGTATCTTGTCTTGCAGTAGTTTCAGGATGTGTTTCTCACATAGATTCTAGAGTTGCCACCTCATAGAGAGGTGGAATTTTATATTGAGTTGGCACCAGGAGCAGCACCAACATCTAAGGCACAGTACAAGATGAGCACTCCAGAGTTGGTGGAGTTGAAGTTCTAGCTTAAAGAGATGCTTGATAAGGGATATATAAGGCTAAATGTGTCACTTTGTTTGCACCAGTATTATTTGTTAGGAATAAGGATGGTACTCTCAGATTGTGCGTTGATTACAGGCAGTTGAACAAGGTGGCTATTAATAACATGTATCCTTTATCACATATTGATGATTTGTTTGATCAATTGAAGGGAGTTGCAATGTTTTATAAGATTGGTCTGAGATTAGGATATCATCAAGTGCGCATCAAAGAATAAGGCGTCTACAAGGCTGCATTTCATACAATGTATGGTCACTATGATTTTGTGGTGGTTCCTTTTGGTATTACCAATGCTCCAACCAACTTCATGTGTTTTATGAACAATGTGTTGCACCCTTATCTAGATAATTTTGTGATTGTATTTGTTGATGATATATTGGTATATTCAAAAAATGTGGAGGAACATGTAGAGCACTTGGAAATGATATTGAGGTTATTGAGAGAGCATCAGTTATATGCTAAGCTTAGTAAGTGCAGTTTCTTTCAGACATATTCATTACTTGGGACATGTTGTTTCCAAGGAGGGGATAACGTGGATCTGGAAAAAATTAAGGATCATGGAGTGTCCATCTCTTAGGAAGTGGATGAGGTGAGGTCATTCATCGTACTAGTAGTCTATTACATGCAGTTCATTAGGAAATTCTCAACGATTGGATATATTATCACATATTTGTAGAGGAAAGGGAAGAAGTTTGAATGGTATGAGGAGTGTGCAACTAGCTTTTATCAGTTGATTTTTTTTTTAACAAATGTTTTAGTTTTGAAGATTGCAGATCCTAATAAGGAGTTTGTGGTTTGTAAATATGCTTTCAACAAAGGACTTGGTGGAGTATTGATGCAGGAAGGACAAGTGGTTTGATATGAATCAAGGAAGTTGAATGAGCACGAGCAAAACTATGTGACTCATGATCTTGAGTTGGCAGCCATAATTCATGCATTGAAGATGTGGAGACATTATCTACTTGGCAGGAGATTCATCTTGATGAGTGATCACAATGGACTGAGGTACTTTTTTGACCATCCCAATCTGAATGTCAGGCAAGCTAGATGTTTGGATAACCTCAATGAGTTTTATTTTGAAATCAGGTAAATCAAGGGAAAAGAGAGTAGGGTTACATATGATCTCAATTGGAGAGTGCATGAGAATCATATTTTAGCTGTGAGCTCTTATGGGATAGGTTTACAGGAGCAGATCTTGCATGCAGGGAAGCATGATGAGAGGTATTAGCAGTTGAAGAAGATATTGCATCAACAGGGCGAAGGTGATAGGGATGAGGAGTATCACCTCACAACAGATGGCTTGTTTAGATTCAAGATCAAGATCTGTGTTCTGGATAATAGTGAGTTGAAGAAGCTTATCTTGAGATAATTTCATGTAAATCCATATTCATGCCACCTAGGATACCATAATACTTTGACAATTGTTAATAAGTTCTACTATTGGAATAATTTGAAGAAAGGGGTGGTTGAGTTTGTTTCAAGATGCTTGGAATGCCAGCAAGTGAAAGTTGAATGAAAGCATCCAACTGATCTGTTGCAACCTATTCTGACTTCAAAGTGTAAATCGAAGGTCATTTCCATGGAATTCATTACAGGTTTTCCGAGGACATGAAGGAAGCATGATTCCATCATGATTGTGGTTGACAGGTTAAGTAAGGTAACTCACTTCATTATAGTGAAGTCTACTAATTCAGTTAGTGAAGTAGCTAATATCTTCAACTGGGAGATAGTGAGGTTGCATGGTGTTTCCAAGAATATTATATCAAATATATTTTCCAAGTTCACTTCCAAGTTTTTTAAGGAGTTATTTGCAGGCTTGGGGACAAATTTAGCCTTCAATACAACTTATCATCCATAGAATATGGAAAAAAAAATAGGGTTAACAATATCCTTGAGGATATGTTAAGGATGCATGTCATGCATTAGGAGAGGAAGTGGGAGGAGTATCTTCCACTTATAATAATGGGTATCAAAAATCCTTGATGATGAGTCTATTTGAGGCTCTCTATAGGCAAATTTGTAATACTCCTATCATCTAGAATTATCCAGTGAACAGGGTGCTGATTGAACTAGATATGTTGGCTAAGATGGAGCAGGAGATGCATGTTATTAGAAGGAATTTAAAGACAACACAGGATAGTAAGAAGAGTTATACAGATCAACATAGATCATTTAAGGAATTTCAGGCTGGGGAGCATGTGTATTTGCACAAGCCCAAGAAGATATCTTTGAGGATTGGGTCATGTGCTAAGCTAGCTCCTCGATATTGCAAAACTTTTGAGATCCTTGAGAGGATTGAACCAGAGGACTAAAAACTTGCACTACTGCAAACAGTGAAATTCCATGATGTTTTCCATGTTTCATTTCTTAAGAGATATGTGAAGGATGTTGATCATGTGATTGATTGGTCTGTATTGCAGGTGGAGCTAGAGGGAGAGTTCTAGCCAGTGCCACAATGCATATTGCAGTGGAAACAACTCATGCTCTGGAACAAAGCAATAGAGAAATTTAAAGTGCAGTGGAAGCAATTTGGGCCTGATGAAGCTACATGGAAGATGGATGATCAAATGCGAGTATTATATCCTTCTTTATTTGTTGGTTGAAGCAAATGAGTTTTTGATATATATATATATATATATATATATATATATATATATATATATATATATTTGTGGCATTATAATACCACATTGAGTTTTGTTATAAATATATAATAAGAGATATGTTTGTTATGTTTGTAATGGTTTTCAACAGTGGGTTCCTTTTTTGGTTTAAGATTTTGATTGTCAGTAGACTTTTGATCCTAGTGAGGTGGTCTCAGGAAATTCCCAAGGTTCAAGAGTGGAGATGGGATTTCTCCTAGAACTATTGACAAATGGGTGGAGAGAGGAAAATTCCTCTGGGTATGGTGAAGAAGCCGGAGACATCTAAGCCTATTTGGTGTTAGTGATTTTTGGACCAGTTTAGGTGAAATCACTATGGTTGAGGTGGTTTAATGTCTAAAATCCCTAGAAGGTTATGTTTTTGTTTAACCCATATGATCCCACATTCATGCTTGGAATATGGAACGAGGGTGATTGGATGAAAGAGAGATTTGTTTTAGCCAAATATATGGTTGGGGTGGTACGTGGAAGTCCCTGACTGTAATATCCCAAATCTGGAATGGCTAACAATCCATGGCTGGAAAACGCATTTTCCAGAAATGGAGGCAGCATGATTCGATACCAAGACCTGGATCCCTTAGACCAATTTGTCTAAGACCAAAATCCAAGAGTTGGGACCAAGGAAATCCTTCTAGGGTGGTGAGACAAGCCTCCCACACCTAGTTCTCTTCAGAAATTTCCCAGTGAAAGGGCTACAACAATGCATGCACAAGACTTGGAGCATTAGTGTTATACAAACACACCAATAGAACAGCAGTGACATTTATCTCATAGAAATTTGAATGAAATCCATAGCCATCTCATTAAATAATAGCAACAACAAATGAATACAAGATCATGAGGGAAATGTTGCTCAAGACAAGCAAAACCCTGCCTCAAAATACTGTTGCACAAGTGTGCCCAAGCTAGGACTGCGCTGTTATATGAAGACACTGCAACATGTACAATGGAAATATAATGATATATTGATGATAGCTCAAGAAATGAGGGGGAGCAAGCTCTCAACCCCTGAAAACAATAGAACAACAATCCTTAGAAGGATTGGCTACAATATATGTACAAAATGGGAAAATACAATAATGTCGGAGTTGCTGGGTAGCAGCAGCAACTCATAAAAAAAATAGAAGGAGACAGATGAATATGATCTACAATCTGAAATATCCTCCTCCAATGGATCTATAAAGTGAAATTCTGATCCCTTCACCAAAGATTTCCCCCCCAATCAATCTTGCAGTCCCTCACTACAAATACACCATGAGAGTAACGCAGTCTAGGAGAGATACTGTGCTGTAGGTGAGCTGGAAAACATTGGCCTGATGCCAAGATATTAAAATCTGCCCAATAACACTCCTTAATGATCTCCCAATTAATTGGATATCCCCTCCTATGAAAATCAATCTCCGGAGTGGTGTTGTGGAACTCTCCCCTGCAACACCCAGCAACACAACCCAACCACCAATGGAGACTGTGTTGTAGCTAAATGAAATGATTTGGCCTCAAGCTTGGATATGGGGATAATGAAGCACAATACCTCAAGAGATATCTCAAGAAGGAGAGGAAATCCTAAACAGGAATTCCCTCGACAACTCTTGCTAAACAGCAAGAAGATGCTCCAAGTCTAAACAAACAAGGAACTCTATAATCCATAACATGAGAAACAATGGTTGCCTTGCCCTCCTCTTATACAATTGTGAGCTATCTCTCCATGGGTCCCACTCATTAGGGTTTTCCTTCTCAAGGAATCTTCCCTCCTCTTTCTCTGCGATGTCCCACAATGTGCTCTCCACCTCATACCACTACGATGTTTGACTTGGTCAAACTTGACCTAGTCATCCTACAAAAGTCCATTTTCACACATGGAGGTGTGAAATCAAACTCCAAAAGTGATCCTCCTTCATGATAAGGGGATTTTTATTCCCTATAAATAAAATTAATGGGTCTCCTACCCATTTTATTCATCTCCTAAGTGCAAATGTCAAAAATTAATATTCCACAAAAATCTGGAATATTACAGTCCTCCCCTCTCAAAGATTGCTTGTCCTCAAGCAAGTACAAGGATAGACTGATTTATTTCCCCTTACTTTCCCTGTAGCATCCGTGCATGATAAAATCCTCCAAGAAAAGGATGCCATATCATCAATCAAGTGTCCAGGCTGTCCCTCCATCATATGTAATCTAGCCTTTTGGTGAACATCCCCAAATATCTATCATGTTGAAACAAATATCCATGAAGGAAACAATGGGATATCTAAGGGCCTCCTTGAGGCATGAGATATGGTATATAATGGGACTCATCATCCCCATATGAATCTCCCATCCCCAAGCAATCATCCATACAACATAAGCTACCTCCCAACATGGCAACTCATAGAAATCTCCCTCCGCCTTGAGCTCCAGAAATGAAGGTGGGCTGAAAATTTGAATATGGAAATTCTCATAGCTTGCCCCATGCTGTCCTCCTCTCCACTTGTGATAATTTTAGAGTGTGTGTTGATCATGGGCTGCAAAAATATGGCCCTCAAGGGGCAAAATGAAGAGAAATCCTCCCGAGATCTCTCCTCCATCAATGATAATCCGACTGGCCCAACGCATTTCATCCATGATGAGTAGGACATGATCATCATAGAATACACCAATGACATGTTTGCTGTAGGTTATACCATGTTCAGCAAGGTACAAACAATGTCTCATAGGGCTACAAAGCAACTTCATCCACTGCAATTGCAGAAAATAACATGGCAAATACGTAACAGAAGATATCACCTCTACTACTGAATAGTAAATAGATGAGTGAATCAATAATATAGGATCAAATACATGCCCATATATATACAATGGATGGATATCATAATCAAACTCATGGCCCACCTCAAAAGAACGCAAATAAGTGGCTGTGGTGGCCATGTCTCTCCTCATGTTCCCCTTAGAACATGCCATGCATAAACTGTGGGAATCATCTTCCCTCAAGGACACACTAAATTCATATTTCAATCTTCTGATCATGCTTCTAATAATAATATGAGACATAACAGAAAATATAATCATGATCAACAATAAAATAGGGGGATTATTGATGGTTTCATATGGTGCTGGAAAGTACCAATAGTCTCCCAAGGGTGCATAACGCAGTTTTGCAAACTGCTGCTTTAGAAATGTACAAGGAAAAATGTTTTGAAATACAATGCTAATCATATGAATTATCTGAACATGTGTAGAATGGAAAAACATTTTCCCAAGGCCACGTAAAAGATGGTTGTCTCCATCATATGGGTTGGCCCAACTTTGCTCGTTGAGCAACATGAAAAATATACCCCTTCGAGGAGCCATGCATTGCAACATAATGATAAGAGTATGTAAATCAGAAAATGTAAACACAAGGCTCTTACCATAAACTGGACGTAAGTTGATATATGGATCCATGTATGTGACTCTGCTCCCAAGTGTCAGCGTTGTGAGCTCATGCAAAAAGGCTCCTATCCAAGCCAATCTTTGTCTCTTGACATGCTCCTTGTCAAGAACACCTCTGGTGATGCTGCTGCAAATATGAAGCTTCTCCCAAGATGGAAATGCCTCCTGATCAGTCCAAGCCAAGGATTAATCCCTTTGCACTATGAGAGTGCCCTCATCTACTCCTGCAATACCATACATCATATGAGAGCAAATCTGCTTGTGCTCTCTCCAAGATAGTTCAAACAATCCAAGTGCTTGCTGCCTCCTCATGCTCACATCATGTAACTCATGTGATGAAGGTATCATAACTGATATATATACCATATCAGCTCCATGTATCCCTAATCTCTGCTGCTCAATGATGTAAACATCCTGCCACATCTTCTCCACTCCCATCCTCCTGAAAAGAGGACACACCAAGTGATGGCCAAACTGCTTCAAGAGGAGCCAACGTAGCCAATCCTCCTGCTGCCCGATATCATATGTTTGCAAGTGGCTAATCAGCCCCTTGCTCCTCATCCACACCCACTCAACTCCTTGTGGATGTCTCCTCCTCTTTCCTCCATTGGTTTCCCTGTCATGAAGATCACCATTCTCCCAAGCCATACCTTCCCCTTTGCATTTCATGGAAGTTTGAAATGAAGCTCCTTGGAGACCTCCTAGAAAATATCTCTCACCCATGATTATGTTGGATCCATGAGGACCCAAATGTGATGGAGGTAATATCTCCTCTCCACCCATGTTTAACAGTGCTGCTAATTCCTCCAATGGTGTAGTAGCTATTTTAACCTTTGGTTCAAAGTATGTTTCCTTGTTTATCATGAAGGTGCCATGGTTTCTTTCATCCTCCAATGGTCCACATCCCAACCTCAAGGGTTGAATGAGACTCACCAAAAGTGCATGAAGATTAGGGTTCATCTCCTCTTTGAACCCATTGCACTGCGCAGTGCAATCATGGTGCTTTAAAATAGCAAAGTGTGTAGATCCTTGGACCTCTACATGTGAGTTTCCACATTCTCTTAAATTGTTTGCTAAAATGAAAAGTGGAACTTCACTCATACCTTGGTGGATATTGGGATCTTCTTATGTGGCTGCAGTAGTTGTATCCTACAATGTAATGGCTGCCTCATCCATAGATGTATAAGGATGCTCCTCCAAAGCTGTAGCAGCGTTCGTGCAATCCTCCTCCCATGGTGGTGTGAGCCCTTCCTCCTTTGTTCTTTCTCCATCAAAGGTCTTGATTAACCCTTGAGTAAATTCTACAAAAGAGCTCACCCTTGAATGGACCAAGGGTTTGAACCACCAAACATAGGCTTCATCTTCCATGTGCAGTGCTGCAATCTCCACTGCTTCTTTCTCTGCCACTGGATGTAGCAAGAAAAATGCCTCTAGATTTTTCACCCAAGCTCTAGCTGAAGTGTTCCCATCAAATGTAGACAATAGAAACCTATTGCCTTTGATTTATCTTTTTCCATAGGGCATTCTCTCCTCCTTCTACTGAATAAACTGTGGGAACGTTGTAGCTCCCCTGAATGCTGCAGAATGGGATTTATACTCACTCAGATATTGATCTAGAACCTGATGATCCAAGCATCTCTCATGCTTGCTTTCTTTTTGAGAATAGGAAGTGCATGGACCTTCCTATTCTTCTCTTTGCTTCTCCTCCTTGGGGAGGCTCTTATTTGTTCTAAAAATATATGAGATCAAGCTCATCTTCTTCTTCTTCTTTCTTGGGCTTGAAGGCCACAGGCTGAGCCAAGAAAGGTGCTTTGATACCACTGTAATATCCCAAATCTGGAATGGCTAGCAATCCATGGCTGGAAAATTCATTTCCCAGAATTGGAGGCAGCAGGATTTGATACCAAGACCTGGATCCCCTAGAAAAATGTGTCTAAGACCAAAATACAAGATTTGGGACCAAGGAAATCCTTCTAGGGTGGTGAGACAAGCCTCCCACACCTAGTTCTCTTCAAAAATTTCCCAGTGAAAGGGCTGCAACAATGCATGCACAAGGCTTGGAGCATCAACATTATACAAACACACCAATAGAACATCAGTGAAATTTATCTAATAGAAATGTGAATGAAATCCATAGCCATCTCATTAAATAATAGCAGCAACAAATGAATACAATATCATGAGGGAAATGTTGCTCAAGACAAGCAAAACCCTGCCTCAAAATACTGTTGCACAAGTGTGCCCAAGCTAGGACTGCGCTGTTATATGAAGACACTGCAACATGTACAATGGAAATATAATGATATATCGATGATATCTCAAGAAATGAGGGGGAGAAATCTCTCAACCGTTGAAAACAATAGTACAACAATCCTTAGAAGGATTGGCTACAATACATGTACAAAATGGGAAAATACAATAATGCCGGAGTTGTTGGGTAGTAGCAGCAACTCATAAACAAAATAGAAGGAGATGGCTCAGTACGATCTAAAATCTGAAATAGCCTCCTCCAATGTATCTCTAAAGTGAAAGGATGATCCCTTCACCAAATATTTCCCCTCCAATCAATCTTGCAGTCCCTCACTACAAATACACCATGAGAATAACGCAGTCTAGGAGAGATACTGCATTGTAGGTGAGCTGGAAAACATTGGCTTGATGCCAAGATATGAAAATATGCCCAAGAAAACTCCTCAATGATCTGATCCCAATGAAATGGAGATCCCCTCCTCTGAAAATCAATCTCCGAATTGGTGTTTTGGAACTCTCCCCTACAACACCCAGCAACACAACCCAACCACCAATGGAGACTGTGTTGTAGCTAAATGAAATGCTTTGGCCTCAAGCCTAGATATGGGGATAATGAAGTAAAATCCCTCAAGAGGTATCTCAAGAAGGAGAGGAAATCCTAAACATGAATTCCCTTGGCAACTCTTGCTAAACAACAAGAAGATGCTCCAGGTCTAAATAGACATGGAAATATATAATCCATAACATGAGAAACAATGGTTGCCTTGCCCTCCTCTTACACAATTGTGAGCTCCCTCTCCATGGGTCCCATTCATTAGGGTTTTTCTTCTCAAGGAATCTTCCCTCCTCTTTCTCTGCGTTGTCCCACAATGTGCTCTCCACCTCATACCACTGTGATGTTTGACTTGGTCAAACTTGACCTTATCATCCTGCAAAAGTCCCTTTTCACACACGGAGGTGTGAAATCAAACTCCAAAAGTGATCCTCCTTCGTGATAAGGGGATTTTTATTCCCTATAAATAAAACGAATGGGTCTCCTACCCATTTTATTCATCTCCTAAGTGAAAATGTCAAAAATTAATATTGCACAAAAATTTGGAATATTACACTGACTCAGTTGGCATTTGCATATGTTAATATGAGTTATTTTATTATTGTGATCAATGAGCACATGTGTTGGTTATTATGTTGATTTTATGACTGATTTGTCTTGGATTAATTCTAGTTATATGTTGGTTATAGACACGGTTAAATGATGTGCTCTTGTTATGGATCTTGTTCATGACTTGATAAGTTATTTAATGGTTAGGTGAGTACATGGGCTAACTAGTGTAATTGGAACTAGTTTGAGAGGGCATTGAGACTTCTTGATGATTCCTTGATGAAGTTAAGAAGACATTGAACAAATATGCATTCATGGATTGTAGATTATCATGTTTACCATATGTTTGACAAAAATTTTATCATATGTTTGGCTTGTTTGGGCAATATAGAGCCTTATCACTTATCATATAGACTTGTATTCACCTTAGACTTGATTATGGAAATTTATGGGTTGTTTTGGGAAGTTTCTTGTAGGCTAGCTCTGAAAATATGGCACTGATTTCGCAGTCACAGGCATGGATCTTGGAAATTTCAGTTGCAATCGCACTAAGGGAGGCATGTACATGCGGCTGGAGCCTTCCATCCACACTCACAATGACTTAAGAATGTGGGTGGTCTGTAAGCTTAGTTAAAAAGAATTTCCATCTCAAGGTATGAGCACCAGGGGTTGTGTTATGACACCTAGGTGCTATGATTTCCTAAATAGGTTTCAGTAAGTTTTCGGTTAGTAGACCCCACTTCTGTAACTGGATCTGGGATGTTGGGTCATGTTTACCTGAAGAGCTTGTAAAAGTGGGTAAATGTGGGACGGGGTGGTTAAATTTGATATCCTAGGAAATCCATGGATCAAGTTCAAAATCTAAGGAATGTACTCAACCCACTCCTTCCATTAATTATGAATAAACATTGCAACTGTTATGAAACCAGCTCACAAAATAGAGAAAAGATAGATAAACTCCTTAGAAATCAGCCTCTTCGAGGGGGAAACCTACTTTATATCACATAAATGAACAATTTTTGGATGATACAAATGAAAAAATCTCCTTTCTATATATAAGAGTCCACGGGGTCACAATATAATCACCTAACAATAGTAATGTAAGGGCACAACAATAATAATAGTGGGATTTTATGGGGCACAATAATAACAATATGGGGACTACAAGGGTACAAAAATAAAAATAAGGGGGATACACTAACAACAATAAGGGACTACACTGGTAATATAGGGACCTAACATGCCCCTCTCCTTCAAAAAATTGTTGTCCTCAACGCTTGAGTAGCTCTAGATGCTTCTGTATAAAATTATCATCCTCCCATGTGGAATCTTCAGTGGGTAAGTTCTTCCACTTGATGAGATACTATGAAATTGGTTGATTTCGTAGCTGTCAAGTTATTTTTTCCGTGACTGCTTTAGGTTTCAATATGATTTTTCTTTTCTCATCAATTTCTGGCAATATTGTTTGAACTGGAATTTTTTCACCTATAACCTTCTTTAAGAATGAAACATGGAAAACTCGGTGCACTCGAGAAGAAGCATGAAGCTACAATTTGTATTCCATAGTACCAATATTTTGCAACACCTTGTAAGGATCTATTGAGGCCTCAGAATTCCGTTGCCAAAACATGGGGAAAACCACCCGGTCCGGACCTTAAAGTAGCTCCTTTTCAGTTTGATATAGTGGCTCCGACTGGGGATAATGGGACTAGTTTCCCAATAAGGATGATTTTGAGGGTGTTGTGAATATAGCATGCAAATGGATAATGATTTTAATCTATATGCATCTATCAAAATTGTTAATCTAATATATACTGGAGGTGTTTTCCTTTATGCGATCTAAAATGATATCTTTCAACTATCAGTAATATAGATCATCTAACAGTCCAAAGAGATGAAAATTATGTAAAATGATTCTTCTAACAAAGTAGTTTGCGTAGAAAAATTGTGAAAGAAATATCACATTTATTAGTGTGATTACATATACAATAAGAAACCATAGCTAAATATTAGAACAAAAGTGCATGTAATATTTATTTATGATGACATTTCAAATATATAATGCAATAAAAAAGATAATTGTCAATCTATGAAGTAAGACTTAATACAAGTGAATAGAAGTACCATATGTATGAAGTTCTACTCATGTAAATTGACAAAAACGAATCTGTTCCTTCTCACTTTCGAGCAATTTAAAGAGTATAGTACTACAACATCAGTTAAACAACTTTAGTTGTTAAAAGATAACAGAATGTGTTCCATTAATTCATCAAAGCACTCACAAACTTACAATAGTGCATTCTTTGCAAAAAAAATTGACAAATTTCTGGACCCTTCTCTAAATGCATGAGAAGGGTTTAAATACTAAACTAACTATAAACTAAAATAGATTATTACAAAAATATAGAGGAGGTTTCAAACAACCTTCCTAAAAAAGCTAACTTAAACAACAATCTAGGAAACTAAACTAACAATTCTGATTTTGCGAGTCCTGCCCTTCTTTCTGAATGTGGTCACGAAGTTGGAAAATATCTAACATTGATTTGAGTTGAGCTGGCTGTGTTATCCTTGATAAGATCTGTCCCTTGAAAACAGCATTTGAGATTGCTGATTGGGATCTTTTTGTTGAATATGTAAGAGACTGCAGAGTTTGATGCTGATGGTAAGGTTTGATCAGAAAATTTTAGTAATTTTTCTGATCAAACTTATTTACCTTTTTAATCATTTCCTCCCATGTATCTACTCTCTGCTTCCACTGTGTTTCTACCTGCCTTGTTTCTGAAAACACATCAAACGTGTTTTCCTTAAGAAGTTTTGCTTTAGACAATTGCTCACACATAGATTCAATAATCCCACTTGATATCTTGGATGTCTTTGCCATTGATTTCTCTACTTGTTTGATTTGCGCTTCCCATTCTGTGAATAGAATTTCTTTGTGAAACTTATCTACTTGAGGTAGATTAGCTTACTTTCCCGAATTTAAAACTTGCCATTGAATGTGCTCTTCAATTATCTTCTCAAGTCTTTCACATTCAAGTTTTTGAATTGATATCTGCTGGATCATTATTTTAATTGAATCACAATAAGAATCAATCATAGAAGCTTGATGACAAAACACTTCTTGTTCTTTCTTTAAATTAGTGTTTAAATCAAGTGCTTCTTTGATAAATTGTTCTAATTATGGTTGACTTTGTAACTTAGTCATTGCTATTTCCAACTGTGCTTGTTTTTCATTAATCTATGTCTGATGCTGCAATTTGAGGCTTTCAATATCTTTATGAAATTGGGCTATGTTTACTTTGACTTGCTCATTGGAATTGGATTTCTCTTCATTCAACAACTTCTCTAGTTCTTGTACTCTGGCTTCCTTTTGTTTTAACAACATTCTAACCTCAGTAGCTTTATCAACAATAACGGTAGCATATGCCCCTACATACTGTGATAATTTGGTTAGATGTTCAATGGGATCATCTGAGGAATCTTTCCATAGTACATCAACTGATTCATCTATAGGCTTTGGAGTTGTTTCATCAATTCTCCTTTTATTTCTTCTAACTACAGCCTTGTAACTAGGACTGTAAAAAATATCTAATGAAGGAATATCTTCAATCTGTAGAACTATCTGATCTATGGGGTAGGCTGGTATGATTTATTTATCATGCATTGATGGAACTCTTTGTAGTGGATTAACAGTCTCCACTATCTTCTGTGAGTGTTTAGGTGTCTGGAAACTTGTTGCTTGATCAGTATTGGGATTTTTTTTAGGAGTATTTATTGCTTCAGAAATCTCCTCCCATTCATTTATAAGGTCTTTTGCTTGCGGTAAACTGGATTGATCTAGTATGTTGTGACTGTGTGCTGAATTGCTTGAGAATTTGATTCTGTCTTATTATTTATTGTTTCCTCCAACATCTCTATCTCATGAATGACTCGGTTAATTTTCTTTTCTGAGTTTTCCTTTTTAGATTCAAATTCATTTTCAGAGTGATCTGAATTATTAGATTGCTGCTGCGAATGACCTGATTCATCTTCAGACATATATTTTATTTCATCATCCAGGCTGACACTTGGAATGTGTTTGTTGTCATATTCAGTAGTGTAAAAATTTAGAGGGACTTTCTCTAGTCTCTTGTCTCTGTATGCTTGAAAAGCTTCAACATCTTCTTGACTTAGTTGACTAGATACATACTTGATAATATCTGAAAAATTTTCCATGCCCTGGAAGAGATCATCAAATCCATCTTCCTCCTTTACAAAAGGCTTCATCTTAAGCTCTGTGATGTAATTTTTAATCACATAATTTGGATCATATAATCTTCTTGGCATAACTACCGGTTTCAATAAATGAATTTTGGAAACTTCCTTGTAAGTATGGCCGATATTAGACAAAGCAAAGGTGCCACATTGTCTAGGGAAATTAGGCCAAATAGCCTTTTTAGCATCCTTTAGTTGTTTCGTAACACCATTAACAAGCTGATAGGCTATTTATTTTGCAAGTAATTTATCAGGAACATAATAGGGTAAAACATGGGGAGAAACATAACTCTTGAATACTCTAATATATGTAAAATTCTCTTCTGCAAACCATCTAGCTACTGGGAGAATGTTTGCATTGGCTTCTTCAAAAACCCTAGGAGCCCTTTTGTTAAAAATCATCTGATGTATAGGAAATATAAATCCATAACAGAGTTTATAGAAGTGTAAGTGGAAATATGAATCACATAGTTCTTTGTGGTAAATATGAATTGGGGCAGGACCCTTAGTAGTCCATTTCCATCCCATGGTAGGAAAACTGGAAGTAAAACAAATAGCATCCATGACATAGGCAGACATATGAAAGGGACGTATTTCTATAAATGAAATACTTCCTTTATTTCTATATTCGGTTATGTGCTTGGCTAGGTTATTAGATAAGATGTCTGAATTTAAAATTGATGAATTAACGATTGCGTCAATTAGGGGAACCCAGTCTCTTGAAAATCTAGTGCTATTTGGTTTGGCAAATAATCTACATAACATACTTGTAGCATAACAGTAAGGATTATGAATTTGGTAAATTGGGTACATACCAAACTTATCTTGCTTCAATTTCCCCTGATTATCCTTCCATTCTTGGATGACTTTGATAAGGTTTGGATGTTATCCTCTAAAATTTTGCAAATAGTCTTTGTCATATTTTTGTTGCGGGGGTGGTAGATGGTACATTGCTGTTAAATCTTCTGCCCTAAAAGAACCCATAGTTTCTTCCCTCGAATTCTTGAACATTTTATCCTTAATGTTTAAGTGGTCAATTGCCCACTTAACCATGTATGTATAAGGAAGAATCTTTGGTCTTGCAGCTATCCCGTGAATGTATGAGCATGCAACGTCAAAAAGAGTTTCGTCGGAGGTAGAAGCAGTGTTTGTCAAAGAAACTTTGTTTATCACCCTTGGTCCTTCACTTTCAAAAAGTTTATACATTGCCTCCCATGTCGAATTGCCGCAATCTTTGTTGCAGATGGTATCTGAAAATAATGGAGACATATCTGTGTCTTCAATGGATGACGTCTGAGAAATTTCTTTACCCTTTTTGCTCATTTTGTTCTTCTTCAATCCATTAACTGGTTTCCTAAAAGAAGAGCAAATTTTTACAAGTATGGAGTTTCAAAGAGACAAACCTATCATTTATTTCAAACACACGCAAGAAGATATCAATCTATTAAAATATAACATCAATCATCATTCATAATCTCTGAATTAATATTTGAAATATTTCACATATTTCACATATTAAGATCTATTAATCGCTTTAAAGCTGTTAAGATCTTAAATTTCATTTTGATATGGCACAAGCTGTTTTACACGCTTGATCGATTAAATGGCGTTGGTGCACATATCACATATTATAACTTAAACTTTTCGTAATACTTACCCTTAAAGGCTACGAAATGCGATTTGCGCAAATCACGGATCACAACTTTTATAAGATAACGATTTAGCGTATATTATAAGTTGAGCGAAGTGAGAATTGCATGTTTTTATATAACTGAAGTGACTGAGATAGCCGAAGGTTTTATATTTATTATTCTATTTGCTCATCGGGTCCGCAGAGTCGCGAATTACATCATTTTGCTTTTAAAGTTTTTTGATTGATTAAGTGAAGTGCGGTACGATAAAGTAAATATAACGGTGATTGAAGCTTTTTGCAAATTTTTAAATCATATATTTGAAGAAATTTGAGCGCATTTCGCAATTCGCATATTTTAAGTTTTATGAGTCTTTTTGAAATTCATTAAGATATGTGATTTGCGATGCGCTTTAAAAGAACAAGGAAAAATAGAAAATATTTATTTTCTAAGTTTTTTGTTTTAGGAAATTTTAAAAGAATTTCCTATTTATTTATAAAGGGTCCCTATTTATAAAAAATAAATGGGGGGTTGTTGTATAGCACAACAATTGGCAATTCACTTGGGTGAACAAGATATCTCTGATTTTTTTTTTTGAAATTTTTAAGCTTTTTGAAAATAAAATAGTTAAAGGAATGAAATTTCAAATAAATAATATCTTTATTAAGCAATGAAAGTTTCTCTTATTCACTATCCATAAGAATTCCTCTTTTAAAAATATAAGTATGAAAATCTATATTAGTCCTTACTCAGTTTAAAAAGATAAAGTAAGTGGCCTTTACAAATCAACTTTATAAAAATTTACTCTTTTATCATAGATAGAGCCTCTGTTCCAATAGGCAATTTAAGCTTTTGGCAGGGTTACCTTTTACCCAGCAATGATTCATTGTCCCATCCAGTATTTCTTATAATTTTCAGAAGTAAATTATAATCTCTGAGAATTTTCTTTTATATATTTTTATTTACTTAAAAGCCATTGTCTTGGCTTGGTAACCAAATGATGACAATGCTACTCACTAGTAGTAATTAAGTTGATCAAGCTGGCTCTTGATGAGACCTCTTGCATTTTTGATATAATCTCAAGTCATTACCCTGTTTTGGTAGACAATATTGGTAATGTAAGTTTAATTATTTCCTTATGAACATGGTAAACAAGTTCGTGATGAGACTTATTATCTTTTAAGTTTTTTTTTCTAATCATATATATATTTTTTCTTTTGAATTCCTTTTGAAAATTTATAAGATTTTCCAGATGGGATGAATCATAGGTCTTTTTAAGATTCTGGATGATAATGTTGAGTTTCTGATTACTTTTCTGCAAACATGTCTTTACTATGTTAAAGTTTCTTTTCTTGACTGATAAACATAATATTCATGCTATATAAAAATTAGAGTTCATCAAAGAATAACAGATTTCAGTGAAATTCCATTTTTCAGAAAGATAAAATCAATTTGTTTCTCTAAATATTTCGATTTTCCTTCCTTAAAATTTTTCATTTTTTATAAGCGAAGAGAAAAAATCAAAAGAAAATCATCTGAGATTAGATTTGAAAAGCCAAATATTAATACTAAGCAACTTTTACTTTAAAAGAGAAAAACAAAAGACACTAATATACAAGGATAGAAGGGGTTACCCCCTATGAGAAATATTTTTTTAAAATCTGCACATTAACAGGAAAAGAATCATTTTTGCCTGATAAATCTTGTAATAG